>CAAKHB010001757.1:12308-29110 GCA_901007665.1 Aeoliscus strigatus | reverse complement strand
CGTTTTGTTATATTAAACCGTATGTTTTCCTTGTTTATTCATTCATTATTCATTTGCATTCCCAATATTATTATTATTGTTCTTGTTGTTCTTGATGCTGATGTTGTTCCTATCAGCAGCAGCAGCTGTAGTAGTATTTGCTGTTCTCTGGAGTAATAATCTGCTGAATTATGGAGTGAAGCTTTGATGCGTGGAGGCCTCACCCACATGACATGTACAGATGTCTGTCTGTTCCCTAGACTGTAGAACAGTGACGTGCAGTGAGGTTCATGGCTGCTGAGGCACTGACTCCTCAAGAGTCAGATTTACGATTGTAAGGACTGAAAAAAAGCATCTTATTTCACTCTTCATCCAACAGCATACAACTACTGATAATGGTTCATATCCCATCAGCATTCCTCTTTCAATTACACTCACAAACATATACACGAGAACATATTTGTCTACAAAGAACTTTCTTCTATAGCTATGGATAGAGCAATTAATTTTAAGCAATTCATACATACTGTAAACAAATTAAAAGACTGAGATGTGTGCAGCACAAATGTAATTTTGACTTACAGTTAAAACGTAATTTTAACCTACAGTTATTTTTCAAACTTTAAATTCTGGTGCTTTAATACATTTTAATAAAGTTTGCCTATCAAAATGAAAAGAAAAAAGAATAATTCTTTAAGGCCAAAAATGTATATAAGCCAGCACTGCAGCGAGAAAGCACCTGCCAGCTTGTGTACGCCCCCTTGAGTTGAGGCAGAGTACTGCCTGCCTCACCTGCTAACTTTTCTCTGCACTATTGATTGTGTCGGTCATCAGGAACAGTTTTCTCACACATACATAAAAGACATTACACAGACTGCAGAAAGTCATGGTGTACCACGAATAGTTCCGTAAAGTTCATATTGGTGATATGCTGAGGAACAGAGACGGGCAGATGAAAAAATGTGAAAATGTAAGAAATGTGTAGTCATACTGCAAATGCACTTTTAAAATATTAATATTTATTCATGTACACTTTCTTTTTTCTTTCTTTTGTTTTGTTTGTCATGATGACGCCTCCCCTGACCATACGTCACTGGTAAGTGTAAGTGCCAGATGACATGTGAAAGCTAGCAGGACCAAGGATGTTGAGGTCGAGATTCAGAACAGATGATGCCAAATGTTGCAAGACTGAGAAAATACTTCTTCAGTCACTGTGGGGTCAAAGCCCCATCCCACTGCTGCCTGGTATCCTACAGGTGTTACAGTGGGAAAATCCATGAAACAGTGCTAAAATACCTTACACTTTTACGAAGATGTTACATGGGTGACCAGTAGATGGCGCCATGATCAAACGTTCATTTTTTTCTTTTTGCACACATTGGTGCAACTTGAGTTTGAGTACTTTTCACTTTCGTCTTTAAAAATACACTGAACAAAGGATTGAGAAAACACAAGACATCTGCCAAATGTATTAAAAATAAGCTGCACATCAGTACTGATCTGCTCATCACATCTCACAATGTTCTAATTTAAGGATCACAATAACATTCTTCGCCATTCTGCTGGGTAGCCCCAAACCTTTTTGAAAACATTAGATATTTGTCGTAGCTCTAAAGTCTCATGTCAAACTCATGTCGAATCCTGAGTCAAGACACGTCTCAAAGTCTGAAGTTAAGCATATTATAGTTCAACTGTTGAACACTGCAGCAGAGGCTTCTCAGGTTACCATGGAGACATGAAAACACTTCACAGACTTCAGCTAGCAGCCACCTGAAGCCAGTAACAAAGTGTATGTCAAATATAGCACTTTCCGACTGCAACAGGAACTTCCCGTCTGAATACAGCTCATTCAGACTAGCAGAGGTTTGTGAGGCCATCCCTCAGTCCTTTCATATCACAATCAGTACCGCTGCTCTCAAACGCACCAGCAGAGGTAGGAACGCCAAAAGAGTGACATGAATAAGTCACGTAAACCCACAAAGAAAGGCAGGTCTACCCACTCCCCAGAGAATGACACGCCTGTCGCTGGGTTTTAAGTTTAAGGGTTGACACTGTGGTACAGTGGTTAGCATTGTTGCCTCATAGCAAGCAGGTCCCAGGATTGATTTCTGCATTTTTGCATGCTCTCCCCGTGTCTGTGTGGGTTCTCTTCGGGTACTCCGTCTTCCTCCCACCTCCAAAAGCATGCTGAGGTTAATTGGTCACTGTATATCACCAGTGGATGTGAGTGTAAAATGGTTGTCTAGACTACTCTTCTCCCTCTCTGCGCTCACCTTTTGTCCTTCCTCGTTGATAGTTTGTTCCCTTTTCTTAACCGTGATCTGTTTGTATCGTTAATCCTCCTATCCTCCATGATGCTAACATCAGCGTTCTCATCATTACGTTGTCAAAGGTCAAAGGTCAAAGGTTGTCATCACTGTCCTCCTCACACAGAAAAATCTTTTAGCTTTATACAAGTCACACCAGTGTTCTCATTTCCAGATTTCCTACACATTATACCTCTGTCCATTGCTTTCCTTTATTACATATTACTCCTAACTTTGTCAGCTGGCTGAGTTTATTTATGCATTTGCTGGCGATGCTCTGGAAGTAATCCATGACCCCTGGGGTCCCGGACTGCACTTTGAGAGCCACTGCACTGGAGAACTGAAGATGTTGGCTGGATTTGGAGCAAAGCTTCATTATTACCACTCACAGTTAAAATAGACCAATAATCAAATGTATCATTGCTTTAAAACGGTGTCTTTGTGT
Organism: Aeoliscus strigatus; assembly: GCA_901007665.1. NCBI lineage: Eukaryota > Metazoa > Chordata > Actinopteri > Syngnathiformes > Centriscidae > Aeoliscus > Aeoliscus strigatus. Next base: position 26,380 of record CAAKHB010001757.1, on the reverse strand, counting down.
CATAAAGCAAATTACACTGGGGTCGTGTTAAAAAAAAAAGACATCTTCAGTGTCATATCACAAGGTGACAAAAACCCGGCAACGACAGGACAGTCCAATGGACGTGTTGACTCTCAGTCGTACAATTTCCCACGGCACCTAAAGCGGTTGAACACACGTAGACACGTCATCGCATTGACGTAAACCGGAGTAACTGACGGAGCATCAGGCAAGAGAGTGAACGAGAACCGGCGATACAGTGTGTGTGGGATGCTGTGAAAGGGATTTCCTCCTGCACTAGAAACAAACAAACAAAAAAATAATAATATCTAAAAAAAACATTGAAACACATTTTGAAGGACAATGGCACGAGGAGAGGGCGCCGAGCAGTACGCGGCGGGTTTGTTAACCGTCAAACCGACGAAGACCGAGATAAGGACCGAACGGGTGAGTTCGTTCTCTGGTCTTCACATACACTTGACCTCCAGTCGGTGGACGTTGGATGGTTCGCCCAGAGGAGGGGGAGGACGAACGGCTCCGTGCTCCGTTTGAATTTCACCGGTTGTACGTGTGTCTTCAGGCGGCGGCTGCAACGTCTCGTCGGTTTAAAGGAGCCTCGTGTTGGGTCGAAGGCTCCTCGGGACACCTCACATGTGAAATCACAGTAATATTCCGTTAACGAACAGATGTAATTGGACCAGATGTGCTGCCGAACCGTGACAGCTGTATCATTCACGGACACGGATGTGTTACCTGTTATCCATGTGTTACCTGGTGGAGGATCGGATGTGATCACACACCTCATCCAGACGGCGGGATGTCAGTGATGAAGGAGGGGACCCTCAGCTGTGTGTTACATGATAAAAACGGGAGAAATTCACTCACAAATAGAGTTGTACGGTGTACTTGGTGTGAGTTTCATGAATTCACTGTGTTCGGTTTTTATTTTCCTAAACTGTGATTCGACTTTCATCTCACAAAGCGTGGACTTTACTGAGGGATGTGATGGGAAAGGTGGACTAACTGTAATCAGTAGTGGATCTGTGATAAGGCAGCATTTTGTAGAACAGGATAAAGGATGTAAAGCCCCCCCCCCATCCGCCCACCTTCCTCTGACGTCATCACAGGTTTGTCTGTGGGATTGGCTGTGGTAGCAGGATGTGATAAGTGGGTAGTTTGTCTGCTGACTGTAGGCTGCACCACATGAGCTGTCACACTACCTCCAGCATCCAATGGCTGTGTGAACCACAGTAACCTCATAGTTTGACACCACTTTCTGACTCTGGCGTTCAGGCTTGGACTGTGTCCTTACGGGGGATTTGCTTTTAATCTGGCATTCTGAGCAGCGAGTGGGCTGATGGAATTTAGCCAATCACAGGCCGCTGGTGTGAAAAAGTAGTTGAACACGGCATCGGTCAGGAGGGAAAAAATGGAAGCTGTTCATGATCACATGCCTTCACCTTCGTTCTGACCCTGGTGGAAACACGTGCGTGCAGGCAGACTGATGCAGATGCTGTTGTAAATCCAAACTAACCGTATCGCTCCTCTTCCAGCGGCCGCAACAGAGGAGTCGTCTAACTGTGTGCAACAAACTGTGCTACGCCATCGGTGGGGCTCCCTACCAGATCACGGCCAGTGTGCTAGGCTTCTTCCTCCAGATCTACTTGCTGGATGTGGCCCAGGTGATTATTTGTCACATCCCACACAAAAGAACTTGTATTAAACTGTCAAGAATGTGAGATAAAGCAAAACAATGTCTTTTTTTTTTTTACCAAATCATTCCTCTACATTGCGCTTTCCTTCATCTCCACACACACGTAAGCCAGTGCCTCAGCCCAGTATCACTTTAACAGCCTCCATCCTCGCATTAGCCTGAGCTCCGACTGCTTTTCTTTGTTCCCCAATCAGCCACTGGGAAGTTTCCACAGCAGGAGCTTCAGTCCAATCAGTCTGTGGACGAGCTCATTAAAGGGACTCTGAACGCTGCTCTGTTTTCAAGTACAGGCCCATATTGTAATATTCACACACAAGCTGTGTTCTGACTGTTTCATGCAGGCAGCTAGCAGTACCAGATGAGGAAGTATTGGGCAGCATTTACACCTCACTCTTTTCTGCTCTACTTCCCCTTGTAGTTGGATCCCTTCTACGCCTCTATCATCCTGTTTGTGGGCAGAGCCTGGGATGCGATCACAGACCCAACCGTGGGTTTCCTGGTGAGCCGGAGCAGATGCACCAGCATCGGCCGCATGATGCCCTGGTAGGTATCTGGGTGAGGCCTATGGAGGAAATAAAAACATAGGGACCATGAAAGCGCAGAGATAATCGTTAACAAGCTGGCGGCTTATGAGTTGGCAGTAACCATGGCAACAAGGTTGAGCGTAGTGAGGTAGAAGAAGTGCAGAAAGTTCAGTGGGAATGAAAACTTCTTTCTGGGTGAGTGAAACAATCTGCCAGCTTCTTTACCATTTGAAAGATTAAACACTTATTTAACAGAGGGAGATTTTAAATGAAAAACCCCTTAAAACTCACACAAAGATATTTGCTTGTCATTGGGTATTTCAAGCTCTGGTTGCCAAGGAAACCCCTTGTAATTCCCGGCAGTACCACAGAGGTTCGCTTCAAGAGCGGCAACTCACCCACATTCATTTTCTTTGAGTTCATTAAAAGGTGAATTCCTTCAGCAGAAGCACGACGCTTCACATCCACCGTCAGTCAGCTCCATATCAACCGCGAGTTGGGAGTCGTTTATCTTTGCCGTCGCACCAAACATTCCGATTCTGGGCCATCCTCGGTTCACCATTATGTATGTATACCATTATGTATGGATGTGACGGCGAATGAGTCATGAGGAGAAACCACTTAGGTGTCACAGGAACACTGCAGCTGCATTAACACATCCTTTGTAACGACAGGTGACCTTGACATGGTGCCTGAAAGGTGTGTGTGCGTGTGTGTGTAGAGGGGGCAGAGGGGGCTGAGACACATCTACTTGATGTGAGACACCATTGTTTCCTGAATATTTAACAGGCGTACGTCTCACATGGTGCCATGGTGATATCTTTAGCAGCATTGTGTCTTTTTTTTTTTTTTTTTGAATGTGAAATGCCGGCTGTGTCTGATCTCCACGTTGTGGGGGAGGGAGCTTCACCGGCTTCTGCTGTGATTGGTCCAACCCACAACACACCACGAGCTTCCAACCAATAGATGGATATGTGTGTGTGTGTGGGTGGGGGTGTGGGTGTGTCCTTGACTTCCTCAATGGTTTGTGGTCAGGAGGGGGGGTCAAGAGTCATGCTGGATTGGAATAATTGAATCTATACAGATCATCCTGAGAACACTTTACTCACTTTAAAGACGCTGTGACAGAAATGCTGTTGTGTCGTTGAACTGCTGTTTTGTCAGTGTTCACTCTCAGACAACAGATTGTTCTTTTATAATATACTTTTTTTTAACCATATGTATGTCACAGACAGTGGGCGTGTCTCATTCAGTGGAGAGGAGATGTGCTGATGTGACCTTGAGGGGGGCTGGAGAACATTTACCTGTCCTCTGAGAAGGCTCCTTCTTTTATGTATTTCTCATTCTTTAAGTACCTTTAATTTTATTAATGAGACAGGTGCTTTCATTTCACAGGTTGGGTCAAAACATTTTAGAGATTCACTGATCACAGCAGTCAGCATGCAGAACATGATCAGATAAATTGTGAATTGGCGCGTATCTGGAACCAAGCCAACTGTATGTACTGTATATAGGTACTTTCCTTGCAGTCACAGTGTGATGTATTGATCGGAGGTACATTTGTTACCCCCAGAACACATAAAGAAACAAATATTCAATGAATGTCTCTCTCAGATCCTTGATCTTCATCTGGCTGGTACATACAGAAAAGCCTGTCGAGCTACAGAGCAACAGATTGTGAGCGGGGTGACGGCGAGGCGGGTCGGAGTGGCCCCAGCACCCTCATCCCCTTACGCAGCTGAGACTGAGCCCTTTCTCCACGCACGAGCTCTGACATCCAGGATTAGGGAGATTATTCACAAAGCGTGAGTCACTGGAGGGAGAGAGAAAAGAAAAGAGTTGTCCGAATGAATCCCTCAGCCATGTGAAGCAGCTTTTTGTTGGAACAGAACGATTGACCTCCAGTCCTCTCCGTCTCCCAGGATCGTCCTGTCCACGCCCTTTGCTGTGTTGACGTACTGTCTGATATGGTACGTGCCGACGTTTGAGGAAGGGAAGTTCGCCTGGTACCTCATCTTTTACTGCCTCTTCCAGTCGCTGCAGACGGTCGGTAGCTGATGCCTCCACTCGTCAGTACTTGGCTCCGTTGTGTCCTCTCTAACTGTTTGTGCCCTCCCCAGTGTTTCCACGTGCCGTACTCGGCCCTCACCATGTTCATCACCCGTGACCAGAAGGAGAGGGACTCTGCCACCGCTTACCGTACGCCAGCCGTCCCCGGTCATGTGCTTGTGGCGTCTCTTTATGTTTGTTTTACATTTGCCGGTCGCTCTCAGGGATGACGGTGGAGGTGCTGGGGACACTCCTGGGCACCGCCATCCAGGGACAGATAGTAGGCGGAGCCTCGGTTTGCTCCAGCGAGCTGCATGTCCCGGAGAGTGGAAACTCCTCCATCGTAAACACATCGAGTGTTTCCCTCAGCGACACGGTGAGATGGTTTGCATCGTGTCACGTCAGTGAACGTTGGTGAGTTGAAGCTCATGTCTTCTCCGTCCACAGAAACAAGCGTACCTGGTGGCGTCTGGAGTCGTATGCAGCATCTACGTCTTCTGTGCGTTCATCCTGTTTTTCGGTGTGACAGAGCAAAAAGGTATCAATCAATCAAACATGGAGGTGTGCACCCCACGTACGTGGCATAGTTAGTGTTGACATGAAAAAACTGAAATGCTGCTTCCACTTTAACACAATGGACTTTGAACGCCCTTGTGTCCCACCTGTGACTTTCTATTTTGAAAGAAAGTCATTGATTGTGTGTCTTCTTTCCCCTCCGTTTGTTAAAATCCAGTTTACAACAACCCTAACTTGTGGTATTTGGTGTTGCTGTGGCTACAGAAGACAGATTCTGTGTCTCAAGTCTCATACTTCCATTAGTACACGTCTCCGTAGAACAATATTCACACTATGCATTTACTCGCAAAGTGCTCAAATATCGTGAGGGTCCTACTGTCTCAGTCACACTTACCAGAAATGACGTGAAAATGAAAATTACGTCAACCTCTGACCTCACATCTTAAACCTCAATCTGCAGTGAAGATGACAGTTTATCACAAACAAGCACCAAACGTACGCGACAACGTCACTGACTGAAAATGTGCCACAGTTTACAAGCTAGCAAGCTAACGTTAGCATTGGTACCACATGTGTCGCTGTTATCCGCCGCCATCTCCAAAAGTCAAAGGTCGTCATGTCTCTGTCACTAAGATGGAGGACGTTGAGGGTGGAACGTGTCCATCGATCCACTGAGCGAGTTGTACATGACATTTTCACGTACTCGTTCAGTGTGAACACACTCATGTACTCAAAATACAAAGTTTAAGTAGAGAAGAACCAGGTTTGAGACACAACAACAGACTGTGGAGTCTCAAGGTTCTGTCCGTCTCCCTGTTGGATTCTTGCAGAGCGCGGCCGCAAACAGTCGGAGCCGCTCTCCTTCACTCAGGGCCTGCGGCTGGTGTTGAGTCACGGGCCGTACATCAGACTGATCGTTGGATTCCTCTTCACCTCTCTTGCCTTCTTGGTAATTCACTTTCATGACCTTCCTGTGTTTTGGATGATTTGTATGTTATGTGTGTGTTTTTTTTCCTGAACTGGATCCACCTCATTTGCCTTTTACAGCTTCTGGAGGGAAACTTTGCCCTTTTCATCATATATGCTCTCGGCCATCGGAACGACTTCCAGAATATTCTCCTGGTAATCATGGTAGGTGTCTCCTAGAATCACATGTGGCTCACTGAGGCAGCAGCTACCGTGTGTTTGTAGCTCCTCCGATGAGGATCGGCACCGGGGCAGAAGGGGGTGACGTCAAAGCCTTGTTTGGACACAGTCAACGTTAGCACGACATGCAGGGACGGACAGGGGGGCTTTTGTTGCCCCGGCGTCCTGCTTTCTGCTCCGGAGCCTCGATCAGCGGCGGAAACATTCTCAGGCACTAGATATCACATTTAGCCTGACGAGCCCTGAGAGAGTGAGATGACACATTTATCACTGAAGGTTATTTCTCAGGCTGCTGAGATCTCAGCGCTCAGTTCCTGTGTGGCTTCATGACACCGGTTGCCCCCCACCCCACCCCCACATACCCGGTTAATTGAAGACACATTCAGATTTAAACGGGCTTGTCCTCCCATCCTCCAGGTGTCATGTCACCTATGGTAGTAATTGCGTTGACCTATCGAAACACTGGTTGTAGTTTTACACTTTGGTCCGAATCCCCAAATCACACTTAAATGTGTCACGTCAGTCGACACCACCATCTGGTCTGCACCTGAGTTCACACTGGACCAGTCAGAAAACACACTCCAGTTTGATTCAACAACCGCGCTGACGATGTCCCGTTTGTCCAGCTGTCGGGGACTCTGACCATCCCCTGGTGGCAGTGGTTCCTGACCCGCTTTGGGAAGAAGACGGCGGTGTACGTCGGCTTCTTGGTGAGTGGAACATGCTGCTGATGTGCCTCGAGTGAAAGGTGCAGCACAGGCAACCACAGGTGGATTCACGTCCTGTCTCCATGTCTCCGCAGTGGGCGGTCCCCTTCCAGATCACCATCGTCTGCGTCAGCAGCAACCTGACAGTGTCCTACTTGGTGTCGGTGGCGGCGGGGGTGAGCGTGGCGGCAGCCTTCCTCCTGCCCTGGTGAGTTGGTCCTCGCAGTCCTTCCCCGGACCCAGGTGTGTGTGTGTGTGTGTGACGTGTCCCTCCAACGTGTGCGTTCACAGGTCAATGCTTCCTGACGTCGTAGACGACTTTAAGGTGAAGAATCCACACGTCCACGGCCATGAAGCCCTCTTCTGCTCCTTCTACGTGTTCTTTGTCAAGTTTGCCTCTGGGGTGTCCCTGGGCATCTCCACCCTGAGTTTGAAGTACGTGCATTGATTGTTTGCCATCATCCACATCTGAACATACTGACTTCTGGTCGGTCCTGATCCAGTCGAGTCACATGGTCCTCACTCAACTTTCCGTCTGCATTGTTTCTCAGATTTGCAGGTTACGTGACCGGGAGTTGCACCCAACCCGCCGCAGTCAGTTTAACCCTGAAGGTGCTGGTCTCCCCGGTGCCGGTGGTTCTGATCGGCGTGGGGCTGTTGATATTGAGGACGTACCCGATCGACGAGGAGACAAGGCAGAGCAACCGGAAAACACTGCAGAAACTGCTGTGAGTGAAGGGACCACAGGAACAGTCGGGTCCCGCTGAAGGAAACCGAGCAAATGAGACCTTCTCTTCTCCAGTGTTGGACATGTGACCGAGTCTTTTTTTTTTCCATCTTTCCACCAAACAGGGAAGCTGAGGCTGATTCTGAGTCGGAAACATCAGCACTGGGGAGCAGCGTGTAGCTGACCACCACGACGGGTCCGACGGGTCCGTCAGGGCGAGGACCGCCGACACACTCCACTGCCACGCTGCTTTCCTCAGCGATCAGGTTTACAGCCCCCTCTAGTGGCCAAGAAGTGTCACCTCGTGCTGCCTTCTGTTGTCAGTCAGTGTGCCAAAGTCCTGGCTCTTCTTCTTCTCACTGTCAGTCTCTGGGTGTTTCCTCCTACAGAAGATGACTGACTGATGTTCTAACTGAATGGACAGATAAAAACATTGGAGGAAACACTCAGAAAGACCTGTTCTCCAAAGATGTATTCTTTATTCATACGTCGTTTTCAAACTGAAGCTTATCTGGTGGGGAAAGGTTTTTTCATGTATATTATATATGTGTATATATGTTATATTATATGTATAATATATATATATGTGTGTCTTTTGCTATCTGTGGCTAGAATGTCTCCACAGAAGGTGCTGGTGCTTCTATGTGTCGTGATCTCAGCGACACATAGAAGGGGTCGGGGGCGGGCTCAGGTCTGCAGCGTAGATTTCCCTGATGAAATGAGAAGTCAAATCCCTTCATGGCACTAAATATCAGGGTGAAACCAGGTGACCTCACTAAACCTTCTTGGGATGCGGGTGTTGACAAACTCCCTGTGCATCCTGGTTTACAGACGCCGTCAAAGCTCCAACTGTAACGAAACCGCAACGTACTTGATCCACTGGAGCAGGAAATACAAATAGTCCAAATAGTCCAGGTCACCTTGACAGAGACAAACGTGTTTTTGGTCAAACCTCTGACCCCGACAGGTGTTTTTCCATTTGTAAGAACAGGCCCGTACTGCCATCGCTGCTGTGGAACATTATTTGATGTTGATGTGTCTCGGTCAGTTGGAGACCTGCTGGCTTTGACTCCCCAGTTCCTGAAGGAGCAGAGTCGTGCGTCTCTTCTGTTCTTTGTGCGTTTATGTGAAATCTCTTCCTGTACTCAAAGAGACGACTTGAATTTTCTGAAGTTGGACGGCTCCTGGTGTGACGTGTGACGTGTCCATCCAAGGACCTGCCTTCCACATGCACCTTCTTTTTGGAGTTGCAAAGAGATTGTCTGTCAGAGATCATTTGTGTTATATTTTATCTTGCTGCTGGGGGGGGGGGAGCTCCCATCACACCTCTTTGTGCTGGTCTGAACTGAGAATGTTTAACATTCAACTCCATTTAATCTTGCTTGTTCAAAACAATGCTTTAACGATTTATTTCAATGAACTATCTCAGGGACACTTGGGATTATTTATTAACGGTTATCTACGACTGTGATGAAGACGCCCTGCAGAGAACGTGTCCTTATTAGATCATTTCAACGATTTTACAGCTTGAACTCTGAAGTGTTCCTGTGGAGTTTGAGGTCATTGACCTTGCACTAAGTGAACAACTGAAGCACATGAATCCCCCCTCCTTGTCTATGCTGCTGTACAGAAACTGTAAATATAGTTTTCTACAGACATGAATCAGCAAAGTGACGGTGTGATGTGAGTTTGCACTTTGTGAATAAAGTTTGTCAAAGTAGAGGGATATCTGCTGATTCATCGTTTCGCCCCAGAGAGTTCTACTTCCCTGATGTACACAGCTGTTCATGTACTGTGGGTAAGGTGTCGGTCCCAAACTACTGCCCCCAAAATCGAAATAACCGTAATTCATGAAATGGATGTTCAGTGAAGCTCAGTCACATGTTTCTCATGTGTAAATGTTGCTGTGAGTATCTTGGAAGTATTCACAACAACGACTGGAACCTGCTGCTCCCTCCCGTTTACCTGTAATCCTCCCAGCTCCTGGTTGGTTGATTGACCCACCTGAGAGTCGGAATCCCGAAGTCGTGCTTTAGCCGTTGTGCCACTTTGTTAAAGTCAGTGTGATGACGGAATTAAAGAAGTTACTGATGACAAGACGTGTGATGAGTTAGTCTGGACATAAACAGGCACACGCGTCGACTTGTCGAGTTTGTTGTCGTTTCCCCAGAGCCCACAGAGGAAGTCATAAAGTCTTCCCTTTTTACTTTGACGCACACAGCCAGCGTGTGTTCAGCTGACCGGGGACTCCCGACACTACCGGTGACTTCTTTATGCACCAGTGGAGAGCGCGTGGATGAGAGGACCACAGAAGTCCACGGAGAAGGAGCTGAAGGTGGTCACGTGCTGTATCATCACGCGTAAGGTCTGGCACAGCCGACATTCTTCTGCTGGTGTTTATTCATGTTCAACTTGATTAGGAGTCATGTGAAGACGCTGAATGTCCCCACAGACCCCGTGACTGCTGTCCGTTGTTTCACGGGGCCCGTGTCCCTCTGACACCCATCCACCCATCCATCCATCCATCCACCCACCCATCGCACGCGGCCAATCCTCCAATAATTACCTCCAGCCGTGACTGGCTGACGCGGTTCACGCGCACATTCACCGTTAAGTCGACGACCGGCGATCTGCGGCCATGACACCGTGGCGTCTCTTTACTTTGTGGAGTGTTCTGTCCCTGACGGCTCTCACCCGCGGGTCCCCTCCGGCTCACAGGAAGATACAAACCGTCACACCGGGAACGTCCAAACCTGCCGCGGTCCGACTGTCACCACCGACCTCCTCCACTGTCCCTCCATGGTCCCCCCTCCAGCCTCCATCCGTGCGTCCCGCACCGCTTCCGGACGTTTCCGTGACCTGCTCCACGTCGGATGTGGTGGTCCGGGTCAAAGCGGCGTTCTACGGGTTCGGCGCGGACGCTGCGGAGCTCCGACTGGGCGGCAGCTGCAGGAGCACCGGGGTCCTCCGGCCCTACGGGGACCTGCTCTTCGCGTATCCGCTGACGGCTTGCGACTCCCGGCGTGAGGTACTCCGTCGTCCCGCTGGGGAAACACGTGTGAGGACGTCCGAGCTGCCCCCGAGTCACTTTGTGTGTCGTTCCCTCCCAGTTGTCCGGCGGGGATCTGCTCTATAAATTCACGCTCCATTACGAGCCGTCGCCCAGACGCCTCCCGAGCCCGGCGCACCGGCTGCAGGTGGGGGTCGAGTGTCGTTATCACAGGTAGGACGTTGTCTGTCTCTCAGCAAAATAACTCGAAAAATTATGAACGAATTTTAAAGAAATGTTGAGGATATGCTGCTAATGGACCAGGACCAGATGATCGCATGTCGGTAGTGTTCTGGAACCATCTGGATCCAGGAGTCTGTTGAAGGATTCTTTATTATTGGAGAAACGACCATTTTCAGCATCTGTGTCTAGAACTCCAGTATGAATATAGAGGATACATTGGCTGTAGGTTCTCTAATATATTAAAGGTTGATCCAGAACTGGAAATATTCTGGTGCTGGTGGATTTTCAGTCGCTGAAAGGGAACGAGTGAAGATGAAGACATGAACTAACACCAAGCTGTAGCTGAGAGTCTGAATCAGCAGGTGAACACATCTTCGATAGTTCTGGAGCGACATCCAGGGGAAAAATTGTCAACTATTGATTTAAAAAAAAAAAGGTCTGGGGATGTTTTTGTTGGTCAATGAAACTATTGATGTAGATGAAATGAGGTTAGGGAGTTTCATATTTGCAGTAAATCAAAATATGAAAAAAAAAGAGTGGAAATGAGCTGCTTGGTGGAGGTCTGTGTTCTCTGAGTGCTTTTCTAATTCCACTTTTAACCATCACTGCTGTGCTTGGTGTTCCCTCTCACCTGACCCCCCCCCAGGACCCACCAGGTGTCCCAGCTGGCTGTGAAGCCCACCTGGCAAACCGCTGTGGTGCGTAAAAGGCTTAAAGGGGGTCCGAGTGATTTCCGGGTCGAGCTGTTGGACGGTAAAACAAACGCTTCTGTTCAAGTGAGAGCGGTGAGCGGGAGACGTGATCGGTGTCTCTGGGCTCCTGGCAGAGTCCTGGAGCAGACCGGCAGAGCCTCAGGTGTTCCAGCTGGGACAGACGGTTCACCTCCAGGTCTCTGCTCCTCACCTCCCCGCTGGAGGGAAAGTGTACATCAGCAGCTGCTCGGCTTCTCCTGCCTCCGGCTCCTCCTCATCGCTCAAATACACAATCATCGGCAAATCTGGGTGAGGCGTTTTTATTTTTCATCTCCTGTTTGGGATTCCGGAGCTCAGTGCTCTCAGCGGTCCTGCTTTTCTTTCCCTGCTGCTGCCTCTCTCTGTTTCCAGCTGGTCGAGGCAGAAGGCCATCATCATCGCTCAGAGCTGCTCATGTGAATGTCGGTTTCTGTCACCAACGTGACGTGACTCGTCCACAGATGTATGCTGGACAGCAGGAGGCACCCGGGAGCCTCTCAGTTCATCTCTCGGACAGACCAGGAGCTGAGATTCACCCTGAAGGCCTTCCAGTTCATCTCTGACCCCGACGCAGAGGTGAGCCTGATAGATCTGACCCCCCCCCCCCCCACACACACACACACGCTGTCAGCTTACAAGCTTTACACCTTTTCAGATCAACATTCACTGCAAATTGTTCGTCTCGGCAGAGGAACCAGGTCGTGCACAGAAATCCTGCAGCTACAGCGGGGTCCGGTAAGCTCTCAACTCGTTGGCTTCAACCCGTTTCCACTGTTCTGAAGCAGATTTGTGCACCTTGGACGACACTAGGTGGAAGGCTCTGGCAGGCGCCGACTCTGTATGTGACTGCTGTGATTCCCAGTGTGTGTCTGCGCCCCAGACACACGCCGTCATGATGGAAGGTCTGTGTCGCATTTCTGATCTGAGAACCCCGTCAGGACGCCTCTGGAGAAGTGCTGTGTTTGAACTGAATGTTGAATTCTTGAAGGTTCTGCCAGCAGTGGGATGCTGGTGTCTGATCAGCCGTACACAGCAGACGACAGCTTCCTCCCAGTCAGTCCGTCCCCGGTCAGCATGCAAAGAGAGGGAAGGACCACGAGGAACAGGCAGGAGAATGAAAAGGAGGATGGGGGCACGGGAGAGGAAGGCTTCGAGGAGGACGACGAGCGGTTTGAAGATGAAGGCGTCGTAGAAGTGGTTCTTTTAGGAGAAGAAGCTGATTCTGAGGCGGTAGTTTTCAGGAACAGAGTTGAGGAGAGGAAAGAGTCTGAAGAGAGGGATTCACCCGAGGTGACAGAGGATGGGTCCGGTCAAGTGGAGGACCTGTGGGCACGTGAAGAGGAAGGAGGTGTGGAGAAGGTGAATCAGGGAGAAGTGCTGCGCAGTTGGGAGCAACTGGAGGAGATGTTATCACAAGTGGGATCGTGGGGAGAGGAGCCGCTGGGCTCTGAGGCCGAGGAGGGGAACAGGAGTGAAGATCCTGAAGGAGAGACGGCCTCTGAGACGCAGCGGAGGAGTGAAGATGGGGAGCAAATCTGGTATTTCACATGGAGGTGATATTGGTTTAATGGTTCAACTTCATCAATAAACACATTAAAATGCAATGAAAGTCTTCTTTTGTCCACTTCACTGTGACTGATACACAGTGGGGCAAAAGGGTATTTGGCAGCCACCGATTCTGCAAGTTGTCCCACTTCAGAGGATGAGAGAAGAGTAATGTTCATCACAGGTACACGTCACAGTTGTCTCACAAATAAATTCTGTGAAAATCCTACAATGTGATTTCCTGGTTTTGTCTTTTCTTTCCATTCTGTCTCTCACAGTTGACGTGTACCTATGATGACTTCATCTATTTCAGTGGGACAACTTTCAGAATCATGGCTGCCAACCACTCTTTTGTCCCACTGTTCAATGGTTAACAGACATTCACTCACACAAACTGAAATAACGTGCAGAAAGGGACGAACTGATTGATAAATGTTCTTTTATTACATTTGTGTGAAATATATTAAAGTTCAGTGAAAATCAGAAATATATGTTGAGACAAAGATAACGCCTCCATTATCAGTAACAAAGTAGCAGAAACTGTTCCTAAATTAGGATATTATTTTAAGGTTGTTAAAACCGTAAATCATCAAGGATGATGAGGATTTTTGGGAAAGCAAATTCTGCTATGATTAAGAGCTTAACATAAGAAGCGATTAATGATTTTGAAATTTTGACACAGCTCTGCAAAGAAGACCTCTTAATGTGACAAACATAACAGGAAAAATAACTTAAGATTATTCATATTTTGAACAGCAACTGTGTGGAAACTCTTTTGGAGAAAACACAGAACACAACGCGTCTTAGAGGCTGAATTTACAGATGTTTGCTAAATTTACAGACAAGCGCCCAAAAGTCCCAGAGGTCCGAATGCTGACGAGCTCCGATTCAGCAGGACGAGTGTACAATCGTCAGTAGACAGCAGAGGGCAGTGTGTCCCCATTTCTTTCAACAGTCAAGTTCAGATGTGGCCAAACAAAGCCTATATTACCTATAAAACAATACAACTTGCCCTTGAGAAAATGACCCACACCGTTCACGTCAAACTCAATGATACTTTTCAAAATAACATCTTCTCGCCTCCCGCAAACACCAAACCTGCAACAACACGTCCGTCTTTCAGTCTGTTCTACGTCTCTCCGCCTTCAGCAGTACCTGCTACTGTCCCGTTCATTTGCTCCGAAGCATCTGGGGGGGGGGGG
>CAAKHB010001754.1:19005-32957 GCA_901007665.1 Aeoliscus strigatus | reverse complement strand
ATGAATGAATGGGGCTGTCTGTGTGTGATCACAACCCCCCAGCTCAGCCATACTTTCACCGACCCCCATAAACTATACATACGTTCAGGGAATCATCGCCGCGCCAACGGTAGGTGGTTGTCTACAACCACCTACCTACTGTTGACAACCTCTCTGCACACCAAAACAACCCCTTTCCCCAACATACAAATGAAAACTGTGATCGGGGTTTAAGCCCACACCCCTTTTCCGATTCCCGGCGCCCTCTGCCGGGGATGGCCTTTAAATGGCGCCCTCCTTGCGGTGCGCGCTCCCGCTTGGGGCGCCTTCGGACCGGACGCCGGAAACAGGAAGTAAGTGCGTGACTGTTTGTATTGTTGCCGAATGCCTATTGTAAGCGGGCAGGTAGTGGGTGCCGCACTACATGCCCTTGATGTGGAGGACAGAACCATAGGAGTGGTGATGACTGTAAAAGAGTCCCGGAGCCCGTGTGACTTTCGCACACACCTCCCGTGTATGAATTTAGCGCCAGGACGGTGCGTGCGTGCGAGCGTGCAGTGGATGTGTGTGTGTGTGTGTGCGCGCGCCTTGGTGCGCGAGTGGAAGACGGCATTCCTGTGTTCAGTTCATAGAGGAGCGGGGGGGCGGTGAGAAGGGGGGCTCACCTTCTCACAGACCTTAAAACACTGAAGTATCATAAGAATTTGTTTTGCCCTGCCCCTCAAGTTGTCTTTATTGGGTTAAAAACGTTTACTGCCATGTGGACGGGCTTGTGCGTGATGTCATCGCAGTCCCACCATGATACCGCAGACTTTTGTCGGATACGGTTAAGGTTAGTTTCAGTTAGGAAAGGTTTAGGTTCAGTTAGGGTAGGGTTCAGTTAGTTAGTGTAGGGTTAGAATAGGGATAGTTTTCAGTAAGAGTTTGTGTAGTGTTTGGTTAAGGTTAGGTTCACCTTGGGGCGAGTTCAAAAGATGAACAAGTCTGTTTGTGATCATTAATTCTTATCACTGCATTAGTGGCTGCAGTGAGTTTTGTAGTGCACATCTTTTCATAACGGGGTTGCAGGCTTGATACTGCAGCTCTCAAGTCACGTTCAACGCTGAGCCTGGATCTGTACTTTGTTTTCAGTGAGGCAACGGCACAGGTTTTACAAGCCTATGTTCCTGCTGACGATATTCATTGAGTTTTCTCTTGAAGAAGTCAAGTGGTGTATCGACGTTACTGGAGTGTAATGTCTCTAAGCGTTTGTTTAATTTGTCGGTCGACACAAGCATTTTATACAGGTGAAACAGGGACACCTGCTGGCTGTCCATGAGAACTGCATCTGAGGGGAAGTTCTGACAAAAGCCTCATTGTGCAGGGCCTGTAGTGGACGGTGCCACCATATACTGAGATTTGACCCTTTCGTTCCTTCCACCTTATCAGTACACGCATCACTAGAAATCCACTCCAGGTTTCCACACGCGCGCGCACACATCCCCAGCGTCCAGGAGAATCAAAGGAAGTTCAACTTGCTTTGATGTGACGTTTGCTTGTGTAGTAGTTACCAAGGCGACGGGATAACGCCGTCGACTCATTGTCAACATGTCCATCTTTTGATGTTCCTGGTTTCCAGCAGCGCTGGTTTCACGGACGAGGTGGATCTGCAGTAAGGAGCTGTTCTGCTAACAGTTAGCACTCAGAGCTGGTGCTAGTGGTCGTATGAGTGACAGGATGTTGTTAAATAGAATGTATGAGGGTGTGGGAGTCACTTGTGTTGGTTCAAAGGCTTTTATTGATAAAAGTGTAGCACATCATGAACGAATGCTCTTCTGGCTGTGGTTCAAATAGCCACCACCACCACCACCAATAATAATAATAATAATTATAATAATAATGTCGTTCACATCCTCCTCCTCTGAACAAACCCGCAATTTGAGCGCGGGGCGTTTAAGTCTCGCACATTCAAACTCCCGCGAAACAGCTTGACGCGCGATGTGACGTAACGAGGCCGGTCCCGCAGAGGTCACGTGATTCGGGGCGTGTTGTTGCAGGAATCCAAACAATGCCAGTGACACTTCCGCTCCACACACCGACACAGTGATCAGATTGGCCCGAGCAGAACGTCACCCGGTCAGGGCCGTTAGGAGCCGCGGCAGATGGAGCCACGTTGTTGACCGCGGTTCCAGCTAGCATCAAGCAGCTTCAGCTAACTCTTCTTCCTGCTTCCGGTCGGTACTAGCTAACATCACACAGCAGCCGCTAACTCTTCTTCCGGTCGGTACCAGGTGAGCAGCACCAGCGCGGTCGTGATGTTCCCACCTGTCTTTCTGCAGCCTTGTTCCTTTGAGCATCACCCGCTGAGCATCACCCGCTGGCACACCCCTCCTCAAACCTCTGGGGGGCGTACTTTCATGAAGATCACATCATGAAGATCCAGCTGATCTACTTCATGTTCTCTGATCTGCAGGCTGAAAGCTGCCAGCGTCTGATCTGTGGACCAGGAGCATGCCGAGGGATGCTGATCACCCTGAAGGTCAAGGAGACAAGGAGTCGGAGGATATAATGCAGGATGATTCTGAGCAGACAGTGAGGAGAGTCCAAGTGAATCCTCCGAGTCCAGGCAGAGGGACTCCACAAGGTGACAGCCTGTCAGAGGACAACTTGAGAACAATCAGTTATTTTCATTTGGTTCAGGGAAGAACCACTGCAGATGTGTCATGAGCACTGATGATCTGGGATTCTTGAACCTTGTTCCTTCAACCATCAGTGTTAAATTACATATCTCACCGACAGATCAGTGTAGTTGCTGAAGTATATCTTGCACACAATAAAGCAAAAAATATTAAATGGCTGTAACGTATAACACATAACGGGGCAAATAACACACTCCGACTGACATCATCTGTGTCTGATAACCACATCATCAGAACAGACTTATACTTCCTATGTCATTTGTCAGTTTCAGTGGTGGCTTCATGTGGATCATTAGCATAGGCCAACATGGACAGGGGCTCATTGAACCATCATTGGTTTGGTCAATGAATATGAATATGATAGTTTTATTAATGTGCATCACACCACCCTGACATGTAGAACATTGCTATCCCAAACCTTCAACTAGGAACATTAGTTCTCCTCACACACCTTGAATCTCTCCGCTCACACAACAACATTCCTTCGGTATATGATTTGTTTTTCTGTTGAGGAGCATTCGTAATCTCAGCATGACATTTAGCTCTCACCGTCCAGTGTCCGGGTCTGTGGCATCCAGAGTCAGTCGAAGAAAGCTTCCTTTTTTTTTTTTTTTGAATCCTTGAAAGAACACAGCTAATTCTCTGACCTGACCCCACCATGTCCTGTCCTGGTCTGAGGACAGCTGAGGCCTCCATGTAGGCAGGCAGTGAACATGCGCCTGACTCTGTCTCTGCATGACGCTATTGGCCACTGATGTCAACAATCAGTCAGTCAGTGGCAGATACAAGCGCAGCTCCATTATCACTTACAACCCCCATGAGGCATCAAAAAATCCCTGTCTATTCAAAATCGTACATAATGTGTTTTATTCATGCTTGTACATCAAAAACTGTCAGTTCCAATCAAACAGATTTGATGCACATTTGCTCTGTTCTGTTCAAGGGCTGATTTATAAAGATAAAGATTTCCAGACTACAGCCTGACAATATTATTACTAACTTCATGGTCCATTTCCACTGAATAGATAAATAAATATAATTTTTTCAATAAACATTGAAACATATGAATAGTTCATCAAATGTTTGACAAGTCAAATACACACTTGTAAAGACCGCAAAATGTAACCCCTTGTACATATTGGAGACTTTTTACAATGGGTTTATTGCAAATGCTTTTGTCACAATGTCGATGAGAAGATGACCTACCATGCAGCCCTATTCTGATTCTATTTTTCATTGGTGTCTTATATGGAAGGTGTGATGTTTGGCTTGAGGAGGAACCTAATCTGATGCTGCTTCCCTTTGTTCACAGCCAGCCCACCCAGGTTTGTCTCCGTGGAGGAGCTGATGGAGACGGCGAAAGGAGTCACCAACATGGCTTTGGCTCATGAGATAATAGTCAACCAGCAGTTTCAAGTCAAAGCCCCAGAGCTTCCTCAGGGAAGGTGATGTCATGTGGACACCAACTGTCCTCCGAGCTGGCTTCTCTGTTGAAGTAACGGTGCCTCCTCTGCCTCCCTTTGTAGTTTGGAACGCAGAGTGAAGGACATCATGCACAAAGCATTCTGGGATTGTTTGGACGCTCAGTTGAAGGAAGATCCACCTTCGTACCACCACGCCATCAAACTTCTGGCTGAAATCAAAGAGGTGAGGTGATTTCATCTGCCTCCAGCAAATATTCATTCCGTCCTTTCCTACTTTAGGAAAGCATGGAATACTGTCATAAGGACTGTCATGTCTTCCTGCAGACTCTGCTGTCCTTCTGCCATGGTCGTCTGCTGTCCTCTGTTGAGGAGGTTCTGGATCTGCCTTTAATCCAGCAGCAGGCTGAAAAAGGAGCGCTTGATATCGGCCGACTGTCTCAGTTCATCGTGGAGATGATGGGCTCGCTGTGCGCCCCCTGCAGAGACCAGGACATCAAACAACTGAAGGAGATCACAGAGATCGTTCCTCTGTTGAAGTAAGCCAACAGACCAGTTAGAGATACTTACTTTACATTTATGATGATGTCATTTTTTTGAAGCTGTGTCTGAGAGATGAGCTCACAAGCATCCTGTGGATGTGAAGAGTTTCATTCGTGTGCTCTTCCATCCTTCCTTCCAGGGCCATATTCTCTGTGTTGGACATGATGAAGGTGGACATGGCCAACTTTGCCCTGAATAGCATCAGACCTCATCTGATGCAGCAGTCGGTGGAGTTTGAGCGGAACAAGTTCCAGATGTTTCTGGAGAAACAGCCCAGTAAGGGCCCTCTCTCAGTGATGATATTCATTCTCTGCTATATACGTTTTAAACATCAAACTTCATCAAATGAGCTGCTGAACATTTGGGAGCATTCAGCAGCCAAACAGCCAAACATTTATTTTAGAAGTGGTTTTAGGCCGAAACACAAGCAGCAGTTTAATACGAGTTCATTGATTAGTTAAAACATCCATCAGCAGAACTCTGGTGACAATGTTGTTTCAGCAGCGCTTTCTTCAAATTATCACTAGTGATTATTTATTGGTTCTGTAAATTATTATTATCAGTTTCAAGATGCCAAGATATGCCATTACCCAATTACACGTTTTTAAAGTTTACAGCATTAATCTGTTGAAAGTAATTAAAATATGTAACATCTAATAATTCTGCCTATTACTGAAGACAGGAATGTGATGTTCCATCTTGCAGTCATTAGCTGAGTCATGTCATGCTGTCTGTCTTAGATGCCTTAGACTACACTGAAAAGTGGCTGGAGGACACAGTGAAGTGTTTGACAGAGTCTTCCTCCGGTGCTGCCTCGTCTGCACCTCCGTCACTCAGCCCACATGATGTCCATAATCAGGCCTACCTGCGACTGCTGCAGTGGGACCACGCCTCACATCCCTTCCCTGAGGTAAGTACCCTCCCTGCTGGAGATGTCCTTTTTTGTATCTTATTGTTGCGCTTCAGCTGCGTCTGCTCTTCTGTCTAGACAGTGTTGATGGACCAGGTTCGCTTCCAGGAGATGCAACAGGAGGCTGAGCAGCTGGTTCTGCTCTCCTCTGTCCTTCTCATCATCTACACGACTACAGGAGAGGCTCTCTCAGGCCTGCCAGGGCTGATGGACACTCTGAAAAACACTGTCAGCGTCATGCTTGCAGACATGCACACAGCGTGAGTATCATTTCAGACACATATGATCTGTTTTCAGACAACTGAGTGCTGATACTGAACTGAATAGCAAAATAATATCCTCCTGGATATTATTTGTTCTGTTTGAGTTCCATTCTTTTGACTTTTAGAGAAGAACAGGCCACCTGGTGAGATCACACACACTCTCATCCTGGGTTCATCGTCACACTGTGACATAGTTTCAAACATGGAGTCTTGCAGTTTCCATATAATGTGCTGAAGATTTTACTGTAACCATGAGTTGTTTGTGATCTCTCCTTCAGCCAGATTGGGAATCGTTTTCCTGAGTAAAGTGCCAGCCTTTGTGTTCCACTGCCCTCAAGTGGACAAAAAAAATAATGACGCTTTCATTTGTGTTTTTAATGTTTGAATTTTTAACTCTTGCATAGAAATGTTGTTTTGCTGCTCCTGAATGTCCATTTGTGTTTTCCAAGGTCTTTCAGTCTGCAGGAGGCTTTGGCAACCATCGGGGACAAACTGAGCATTGAGCTCAGTCAGTGTTTGAGCCAACATGGCTTCTCTTCGTTATCGGCTGACCAAACAAACACTCTGAAGGGCCAAGTCATGGCCACCATCCAGCCAGACAACACTGTTCGCAAGCTGATGGGTATGTGCTGCTGCTTAGTCAGGGATCAGGAGCACTTTGTGTGTTTGACTCTCCTCTCCTTCCTCCCCTCTCATCTTTCACCACTCCCTTCGCGTCGCCCACCTCGCCTCTCAAGACTCCCGGGTTAAGAGCTACCTCCTGGCTTCCCTGGAGTCCAATCAACATAAGACCCCGCCTCCTCTGCCTGGGGGTCTGGCACCAGTGAGCAAGGAGCTGAAAGAACTTGCTGTTCGCTTTGGCCGACTCGTAAACTTCAATAAGCTGGTGTTTTCTCCATTCTACCAAAAGATTCTCCAGAACATCTTGACATCAGGGGCACCTGCCAGCACAGAACCTTGAGTCCGACAAAGTAGGCATGATGAAGAGAGCTACATCACTGCTTTTAGTTCCACTGCAGAGACAGGAGGTGGGAATCGGTATGTTGGATGAAGCCACGTCCCCACAGTCCCCTCAAGTACCGGCCTGCCACCATTTTACTGAAGAATTTCAAATCTCAGGCCTTCTTGTTGTGTTAGATCAGTACATGTAGAGGTTGTTCCTGCCCGTCTGACATTGTCCATCATATGCGTTCAGTGTGACAAACAAGGCTGGGTCTCATTTTCAACTGTTAACACTTGGTTTGTGGTTTCTTGCTGGGTTAAGTCGTAGGCAACTGGACTTGTAGTGATTGCAGTGATTGGAACTGCATGTGTCTGAATGGGTGTTGATCCTCCCCAGGAGGAACCTTCACAGACTTGGTTTGTGGTTTTGATTTCAGGTGCCAGGCAGCAGAATAACACAGGTTGTAGAGACATGAAGACGGTTCCTCTGTGGTTTAACATGTAAACTCATGTTAACATGACCAGTATGAAACTGTACAGGTTATTGGTTATGCAGTATTAATATAAGAATACAAATAGAAGTTTGTCCATCAAAGTCAAATGGTTTATTGGCATTTAGCAGTTTGCTTTGCAGTTGACCTTTTCTGTGCAAATTCTACCGTCCATTCCGTAGCAGCAACATCCAAACATAGTTCCTACTTACAGGCTGGAATATTCCTTCAGCTCCTCCTGCACAGTTATTACCCCAGTGAATGACAAGTTCATTAACTCTTCACCTCAGTTGCACTGATATTCTGTCTCTGATGACCCTTCAAAATGTCAATAAATGACTCTTTGTGTCACTAGTCCACCAGTTTTTATGACTGTGTGTCACAATTTTTCCCATTGGTGAATCTCCACAGAGACACATTTTCTTAAATAAATCTTAAATAAGTGTTACAGTGGGTTGGAATTTAAATCTGAGTTTAAACTATTTGCATGAGATGCATATAATAATTTGCACTCCTCTGGTTTTCTTTCTGAAGTAATCAGGATTCCATTGTAAATGTTTAATTCATTGGTTTAGGAAAGTTTGTTTTATTGGAAATAATTACTTGTGTAAATACAATTATTTCTATTATTACGCCACTGAAAGGTACGTAACAAAGCTCTGTAAGATTGATGTCAGTCTGCAACTCTTGAATCTCGGCAATTGCAGGAATATCCTAAAACAACAAGCGAAGTCCTGTCCACTTTGATCCCAGATAGTAATTTGAATTCCCACAGAAAAATACCGGTATTTTCTTTTAAACCTGTACACTTTGTGATGGACAGTAGGGGGCGTCTCCGCCGATAAATTGTGCGAGTCTTCAGACAAACTTTTTCATGAGTTCCTGTTGCAAATGCATTTGTTTTACAATAGCACAGACGCTGAGGGCAGAGCTCAGTGGTAATGTAGAAGTAGTTTATTCCGAACAAGCATATGTTATGTTACGACAGTATTAACAATTAAAACACAAATAATAATGCACAATGAGCAGTTTTAGAAAAGAAAACAGCACAACAATTTCACTTATATGTTCGAAATGTTCACTTACATGTTCGGGGTGGGAAGAAGTTCAGCTAATGGTGACAAGTAATAACCAACATTGAACAAGTCACATGTTTTTGCTCTCTGTCTCTCTTCCTCCCTCCCTCCCTCTCTGTCTATCCCCTCCCCAACATTCCACACATGCGGAGCAGCAACAGCTAGGAACAGCCAGGTAGCAACAGCTAACAGCTAGAACCAGCAGCGACTACTATCGGGGACAAGGCGACCAGGCGTATTAACATGCAAAAGTTTAAAAACATGGATTTCTCATCCTAAGCAAAGGAAAAATCAATGTCTGTAGAAGAACAGGACGTATCCGTACACCGAAGATCATGATTGGTGTTCGTCACAGCAAGCTGTTTGCGTTAATTTGAGCTTCAAATGTGCGAAAAGTCGCTCGGTGTTTCCTCGTTGAACAAGATGGCAGCAACGTCGTTGCAATGTTGGACTGTGGAGCGGCTCCTCGCTGCTAGGATGTTCCCTAAAGCTCTGGCCGATGTGGTTTACTGGTCTTACTGAAGGTAGGTGATTGTATTTGACAATGGTGTGAAGCACGTCAGTGTTTTTGATTGCTTGTGCCTTGTTTGTTGTGACGTGAGGAATGGGCCATCGCTGGCTTGTTTGCTAACAGTTAGCTGGCTAACTTCTGTGGTTCCTTTCGCACACAGGCGATAGCCGCGAAGGCTAATTAGTCATTGCTAACGAGTTGTCATTACTTAAAGAGAGATACCTCTGCTGTATGCACATATTGTGTTAGTTTGTATGTGTTGTAGGCGTTTATCTAGTGGGTGTGGATGCCATGGGAGGACGTGTGAAGTTGCTGTGTACTTCGTAAACAGTTTTCAACAGCGGCCTCACTAAATAGTATTAATCTAGCTAGTTGAGGCTGGCTTCGAACAAATTACCAACATCGTGTCGAACACACCTTTTTAGCCGGCTGTCAGATTTACGATCTAAGTTTCAACAGGTGTCTCGGGTGTTGTTGCCCCCCCCCCCCAAAAAAAAAGCAGACAAACACCACCCCTCCCGCATGTTAACTGCCCTAGATCATCATCGGCACAGTACGTGTGCAGCTGCCAATCTTGTACAACTGTGCAACACACACACATACACGCCTGCGACATGGCTCCATTTCAGGGCTTTTATATGTGAAGCCTGGGCAGTGTGTGTCAGTGTGCAGCAGGCCTGCGTGCCAGTGAGGTCTCCCAGCTGAGTGTCTGTGCCTCAAAGATCTGATGCACTTTGACAAGGACATGCAAGGTGAAGACCTGGCATCACCACAACCTGATGATATTGCTTTACTGCCAGTAAGTGACTCTTGCTGTCATCAAGTTACGATGACTGGTCAGCTGTCTGCAGTAAACGGTGCTGTAGTTCAGATTACACTCACAGTAGCAGTCATACACGTATGCTGTCTCCCTAGAAAGCCATAGTGGTTGTTAAAAATTTAAGAACAATTTGCAGTTTGCTGTGTGGAATTTGTGACAATCAGAGATAAAGTATTTTGTACCGTCATGGTGATGTTGTGGCGCACCCGTCTGCCTGTCTGAGCCTGTGTGACAGCTCAGCAGGGCCACCCGCATGCCTTTCTCCTGTGTTTAGACACAGTTTTACAAGGCATCCTGAATGATCCATGGACAGCTATGGGCTGGGTGTGTGTTCACCTTTGGCAATACTTACTCTGGACATGTCTTAGGTCAGAAGGGGCCTGTCTGACAGCCTTGGCCTCGTCTTGATTTCTGCCTGTTATCACGCTGTAGGTAGCTGCTTTTGTGTGAGTGTTTCAAATAAGCATCAAACCAAAATGACGTCAAGTTGAAAAGTTTGTTGTTTAAGGCTTCAAATGGGTAATCTTACCACTGTATACTGGCTTTGCTGCCTGCTGAATTAATTGTCTTTTTCTAGCATACTGTAGGTCTTTGTCACTGCTATAACTTTGTGTTGTGGTTCATAGTATACAGGATTATTTTATCTTAAAACTCATGTCACCATGATCACATCACATTGAAATGGGTGAAATTCAAAACCAGATAGGAAGATTTGCCTTGTAAACAACAAACCTGTTTCTGTCAGCTGAGTGAAGAGTTGATGTCATTTCAACTAATTTTAAGTCAGATAAATCTGAAAGCTGTCATTGTGACTGTCATTCCCATCAAGCTAAGCATCAGCCGCTGTCCTGATCATGCTTCCTGCTGTGTAATTACCCACTGGGATCCTACTTCTTTGCTGTCCTACCTTGTGTGAAACTGACAATCACGTTGAGTATGCAGGCACAGGCCGCTATGGGCTTCCCCCAGCTCCTATTTCAATAGGCTGGTTCCCCTTTCCAGTAGAGGAGGCGTGATGGCTGGAGAGTATTGCTTGGGCAGCTTAAGTGACTTATTTAGACCACAACATGCTCAGGGAGTTTTGATCATTTCCCCCTCAGCTCGGCTTTGCCTTATTTGCCTTAATATGTCAGCTATATAGTAATAATTAAGGCTTTGAAGGTGAATCCAGTGTAATTTCAACTACAGTGCCATACAGTCTTTCTTGGAGCATGTGTCATGTTTTACTTCTCTCTCTCCTTAGGTATGGCCTCACAAGTCTTGGTATACCCATCACACCTGCACTCAGCGCAAACAAGTGCCTTAGGAACCAGCAGGGGTACCAGCAGACACCCAGTTGAAGCCCACCGCAGTAATAACACCAACGGAGCCTTTCAGCACCGACCCCCACCCAAAACATATGTGATTGGTGTCAACTACGGTATTGCCTACCCCAACAACGTAATCCCCTCCACAGCTGCTGCTGATTTAGACAGAGTGCAGAGGGGAGCCGAGCTTGGAGAAAGAGAGCAGTGGGCATTGCAGACAACTGGATTACAGAGTGAGGGGAGCTCGGATAGGGACAGAGGTGGAACTCCATCAGGTGGAGGAGGAGGCTTTGACTGTGAGCTGCTGTGGAGGGCCTGTGTCAGATTAGAGGAGGAAGGGGACGGAAACCGAGTACAGGCAAAAAGGGGCCACGTCAACCTTCCAGATACAGGTGTGACACAGAGATGCAAACAGAAGATAGGTGAAACTGGAGAACAGCCGCAGCAGGCAGGCTGCATTCGAACCATGCAGATAGTGGAGGAGATATCTACTCTTCCTTCACTTCCTCTTCCTGTGGCCATGTTGCAAAGCAGCTGTGGGAACAATGAAGACACTGTTAGGGGATGCGGTGGTGGGACGCTGCCTTCTCAACACAACGGGGTTGAGGTAGTGAGTGGCATCGGACTTACATTGGATGGGACCAAAATGAGGCCTAATGGCAGTACTGGGACAGCAGCAGGAGCTCCAGTGAACAGGTGTGGAGCAGCAGATGGTGATTATCAGTTAGTTCAGCATGAGGTTCTGTGTTCTATGAAGAACAGTTATGAAGTCTTGGAGTTTCTGGGTCGCGGCACCTTTGGTCAGGTGGTGAAGTGCTGGAAAAGGGGAACGAATGACGTAGTGGCTGTCAAAATACTAAAGAACCACCCATCCTATGCACGCCAGGGACAAATTGAGGTAAGGAGTTATTTGTAAATATATTCTTCGAAACATTTCATCAACACACAACAAAACCAACACCAGCATTGTAATTGTTATCATTCTCCTTTGCTCTTGTCCGTCAAGGTGGAGATCCTGGCCCGTTTGAGCAGCGAGAATGCAGATGAGCACAATGTGGTGCGTGCTCTGGAGTGCTTTCAGCACCGCAACCACACCTGCCTGGTGTTTGAGATGCTTGAGCAAAACCTCTATGACTTCCTGAAACAGAACAAGTTCAGCCCACTGCCGCTGAAAGTCATCAGGCCTATTCTGCTGCAGGTGAAGGCACCTATGTTCTAACTTGTATGTACAGGAAACAAAGCTATGTCCTGTGCTAAAGTGGTTAAACAAAGCAGTATTATATATATCCGAAATATTTATGTTGAATTCCTCTTCTTCAGGTGGCAACAGCCTTAAAGAAACTGAAGTCTCTGGGTTTGATTCATGCTGACCTGAAGCCCGAGAACATCATGCTGGTCGACCCCTCCAGGCAACCGTACAGAGTCAAAGTCATTGACTTTGGTTCAGCCAGCCATATCTCCAAGGCCATCTGCTCCACATACCTGCAGTCCAGATACTACAGGTGAGGAGGTGACCACAATGCCTGTCTGTACTTCATCCATCACTCCACCACAGGAACGCAGACTTGTCCTTCAATAAACTACTGTTGCTTTGGAATGAAGTTTTCTTCTATACATGCTGAAGGCATGACAAGGGAATTGTTGTAGTATCTGCTATAGACAACTGAAAAATGACTACTTCTACTACTAGTATTAGTACTATTACTTCTTATATTACTATTACTACTACTACTGCTATGACTGCTGCTGCCACACTACTACGATTACACTCTTGAAGTGTATTTGAGAAAAACCCACCACAGTGGAAACGGAGACAGCTTCAAATGTACGTTGATTTTACAAATAGACAGATCATGTATTTCATGATACAGCACATTCAGTTCAGGTTCACAGTTCAGGTTCAGATTTAGTCTCTCTCATTGGTAAGTGTGTGTGCGTGTGTGCACCTTGTATAAACCTGCACACGCGCAGTTTCATGTTTCTCTCTTTGTTCCACGTTTTTGCCTTCTCTCCTTTCTGTTCCCCTGCTCCTCCACACTTTGTTGCATGGATGCATATTCGGATGCATGCTTGAATGCATGTGTTTGATCCATGTTAGGCAGTCACGCCCTAAACTCTGCTGCTGTTGCATAACGCAGAGGAACTGATTATTTTATGAGGAACAGCGTCATGAAATATGTGGAATGTCTCTATGGCTTGGAGTGAGAAAGCGCTTGTCAAACAGAGCCATGTTTGTGCCAATTCAAGATACATTAGTGTGCAAAAGATCTTAATGTAATCCTTATGTTTTGTCATTTATTCTTTATTAATAAAATAAAAGAACATCAGTATCAAAACATGCCATTGTAAATCCCATTGGTATGTGAACGTGAACGGTAGTAAGGACATTTGAACTTGAAAGACGAAGTGGTCGAAAGATTGATTCCTCTTCTGTAACAGCATGCTAGCACCTTTCATTCATCAAGTACCTTGATTTAACTATTGTAAAATGTTGTAACATTGTGCAATCCATGACAAAGTTACCGGGTTTGTCTGCAGGGAATGTACCGCACACACCCACTATTGCACTGCTGCCTTTTATTGCTGTGGAATACTCAGAGTTCACCCTCTGCTGCGAGGTGCTCATTTTGTTGAGAAGCCTTGGGCTTGGAGCAAACTGCTGTGAAGAAAATGTCAAATAGAGCCTCAGTGTCAAAATGCCAGTTTGACACTTCTCTGTGATCGCAAAAGCAAGCCACTTGTCAGGCAGGTCTAAGAGAGACGAGATGAGTGTGGAGCTTTAGCTGTTGCATAATAGTAAGGCTTTGCTCTGCAGTTCCCGTGTGTGTGTGTGTGTGTGTGTGTGTGTGTGTGTGTGTGTGTGTGTGTGTGTGTGTGTGTGTGTGTGTGTGTGTGTGTGTGTGTGTGTGTGTGTGTGTGTGTGTGTGTGTGTTCGTGGATACTGTACAGTTTGTCAACAACCAATAGTAATAATCAATAATGATCATCAATAATCTGTGGAATGAAGCAGC
>CAAKHB010001754.1:6087-18985 GCA_901007665.1 Aeoliscus strigatus | reverse complement strand
TGTGTGTGTGTGTGTGTGTGTGTGTGTGTGTGTGTGTCTGTGTGTGTGTCTGTGTGTGTGTGTGTACACGCACTTTGTGTTTCCAGTATCATAGCTGGGTGAAAGTAGGCCATGCTGAATTTAAAGGGGTCACTTTGGGCACCAGATAGAATGGAAAACCACATTTTCCAGGAAAAACATTCAGACATTCCTGTGTGTGTGTGTGGGGGGGTGTTCCTGTGTGCCACTGTCCACGCAGCTGCTGCCAAGGTTTACATAGGTTACACAATGTACCGAATGTATGTTTGTGCTACCTAAACCCTCTTAGGGGTTAGGTAGCACAGTAGAGGTGCACAGGGGTAGAACATTTGTAATGTGACATTTAGGTTCATAATTGTTTGTTATAATTTCCAGTCCTTTGTCTCATTATCTGCTTCATATCCTTGTGTGTGTGTGTTTGAGTGGGAGGTGTGGTTGTTAATCATGCAGACAGCTGATGGCATACACGCTTGACTCTGTGTGGTGTTCAATGGTAGGATGTGGAAGGGTAAGAGTTAAATATTAACACGTACGGAGGAGATGTCACAACAGTGTAGTGTTCTTACCTACATAATCACATCATTTGAGGCTTTGAGTGTGTGTCTCTGTGCAGCAGGTTCTCGTTGGAGTCTTTGCAGGACAAGCTGCTGTGTGCGTATTGCATAATGGTTGTACTGTTATGTTGTCATAGCGAAGCTGCTGCGTGGAAAGGCATTTTCCACAAGTGTGGTTTTGGTGGACAGATGAATTTTCAGACTCGAGGGAGATCTTCACAGTCCCTTTACTTCCCTAATTAAAGGTACAATCTGTTGTGTTGTTGGGTTTGTTTGTTTGTGGACACACATTGATATGATCAGACAACACACATTTCCACAGTACTCATTTCTGATAATGAACAGACACAACATTTATACATGTGGAACTAGAGGCAGTGCTTTTGTTCTAGACATACAGAGGCTGATGAGTCACTCCGAAGGTCGTTGTGTTTCAACTGAAAACACTATGAGATGATAATCTGAACTTGAACTTTAGATTTTATATGTAAGTCGTATTGGTAGAAAGCTCTGGCAGCAGCTATTCAATGCTTGTCATGCTCCAATGTGTCGTTGCCATGGTAGCATGACACAGCACCCTGGTGAGGTGACTGTTCAGTCCTGCGGGGGCTGGTGACGTAAAACCACCTCTTACAGTGCAAATGGAGCACTGGGCTATGTAAATAATTCAGCTAAGCAGATCAGGTGGAAGGAAAGAAGGCAATCATCTTAGCATGCTTACAGAAAGGGGCTGGTTATGTTCGCCCGCTGTTGTTTTCAATGGGATTTCTGTGACCGACATGTTTTCTTTCCCCCTGACATATCTAAACTATGATCTCTGTGCCTTCATCCTTAAAATCATCCTGATGTCAATATTGCTGCAAGAAATGCTTGTGATTATTGTGATACTGACACGATGATTATGGTCAGCGTGTGTGTGTGTGTGTGTGCTGCAGTACTGTAATCAATGCTGATTTTTTAAAATCAGATTTGAGCTTGGCAAAGATCGTATTTCATATAATTTCAGGGAACATTTACTTAGTACTTATTTCTAGTGTTCATTGTTGCACTGGTTGAAGTTGTACGATGAATCCACTTGTTCCATGTCAGACTTTAGCTGTACATTGGCTGATTGGTGCCTTGCTCATACAGGTTTCAGATCCTTTTTGCGAACAGCATAGATGGAGCCTCTCACTCCTTCCTGGCTGAGCCCCAGTGAACCCTGGCGTCTGCAGACACTGATCTAATGTGCTTGGATACAACCAGCAGTAATGATAAGAGGAAGTGAATGTTAATTAAGTAACATTTGGTATTATAATTTCTGCATTGCACAGTTGGTAGAAAACCTGTCCGTTTCAGTGTGTAATCTGAACAGACTACCATTACTACAGATTACTCTTGGAGATCAGTAAAAGTCTTATCTAAAGATCTTATCTAATCTTTATTGAATCTGAAGTTGTAACCAATTTGACAGAGAATCAGACTTGGTCTTTTCGTGTTATATTTTTAGTTAATCATCAGACACAATTGGGATGTCAAGACAGCCCCATATACCAGAGAGTCTGCTGCTTCTTTGTCCTGGATTTCTCTTGTGCTTTGAATTTTATATACTTTTACTATTTTCCGTAATGTGAAATCCGTTTAACAAATTGAGTAAGAAGTGCAATGAAAGAAGTCAGTGTATGGTCTGTTTTGCTAAAAGACCTTGCAGAAATGTAACCTGTAATAATGTTGCTTTCTGCTCTCTGGAACCTTCATGCATCATATCACATCACATGTTGAGATTAATGAACAGCTGAATGCATGTGTCCAAAGTCACCTGTTTGCTCTGCTCTTGTTCCAACTGCTAATCTCTTATGTGACAAGTTAGTTCTGGAACCTGGTGTGACCGCCAGAGATGTGTGTGCGTGTGTGTGTTTTATCCAACTGCTGGGCGATGAGCTATTAAGGCTGTTGAAATAGAGGCCATTGCTTTGATGACAGCGGCCTTTAGCCCAGAGCACCAACATGCACCCAAAGTCTAAATGTTAGTGAAC
This sequence comes from Aeoliscus strigatus, assembly GCA_901007665.1. Taxonomy (NCBI): domain Eukaryota; kingdom Metazoa; phylum Chordata; class Actinopteri; order Syngnathiformes; family Centriscidae; genus Aeoliscus; species Aeoliscus strigatus. The sequence continues at coordinate 16,398 of CAAKHB010001754.1, read as the reverse complement.
ATTTGTTTACCCTGGATTGGCAGCTACGGTATATCCTCTGTTTGTGCTGTCCATGAACAACATTGCAATAAACCCTCATCTCAACGGGCTCATTTTGTCTCAATGTTTGAAAGGTGAGTCAGATCTTGAAGTCTAGTTTTGAACTGTATATTGGAGGGAGGAGTCTAGTGTCCCAATGAAGTGGTTGAGTTCTGAGTCCTGTTTATTTCTGTCGGAAAAAAAATCAAGTTCTAGAATTAATTCAGAACAGAAGTATTGTTGGAGCACTTGTTTTGCAGGGTTGCTCAGAGATCTTCAAGCAGAAATGTTTGCAGCAGTTTCCCCAAGGCTCTTTTTGTTGTTGCATAACGTCTTCCCTTGCTGGAGCAACAGGAAATGTCATGTGCAATTCTGTCCTGTTAGCAAAGGCCAGCAGAAAACCTGAGCTGTGGAGGAAAAGCTTCACAGCTGCAGTTGTCCATATACGCACAAGTGAGATTGCACATTGAAACATACGTCAGTCATTGGAACATACCATGGTGAGGCTTGCGTCCTTCTGTTGCCTAGCAACGGTCGTTTCCTCCGTCGTCATCAAGGCAGTGTTTGCTATTTGCAGCCCTATGGATCACCGGCTCTGTGTAGGCCTGATGGATCATTGTTGTGCTGCAGCAGGCCCACAGCAGGATTACAGCTCCTGCTTGAATTGTCTGTTTTCGGGAAGAGTTTCACCTGGTTGCATTAACACTGTGGACACATTAAATTGGTGTAAGGATCAATGTAAGTTTGTCAAATGACCCATTGTCCAGACTGATTCCTTACACTGGGACTGTTGTGCTTTATACTATGGTATCATTTTTCTTGAGTTTTTAACTTGGATGTCCTTCACATCAAATCATATCTCGCTCCTTTACGCTATAGAGACATACTGTCACTTGTTTTGAGTCATGGCTGACCTTTTTGTGATCCCTTTTAATATGATTACAACATTGGATGTGTGTGTGTACAACTGTACAGATCATATTATAGACGTTCTCACCGTTGGGGGTTGATTGGTAGTGAAGCACAGTGGCAGAAGAAAAATCCAGTGAATTATCCTGAATATTCTACTGGGTCATTGAGATGTTATCTCATCAGATATGAATAAAATGACATGAAACATGACGTGACGTAAAATGTCATGTAGCCCTCTCCTCCTAATGAACCTGACATCCTTCAACGTGAGCCTACATGTGCATCATAAGATCAAGGATAAAGTGCTGTATTAGTAAGAACAAAAGTCTGGAACGTACAAAGACGATCCGTTATCAAGAGATCTAAGAAAATTTGTATCCACATGCAGGAAAATCGACAGACTGTAGTTCATACTCCAGGCCAATAGGAGGCGGTGAAATTCAGATGAAGAGAAGGTGCTTAGTCGGCACAACCTTGTCTGCTGAGGGAATAAAACCGTCCAAAATATGATTTTTGATTAACAATGTGAGCGGTAAATCATACCGTTCTCGTGTGGGTTAATGCGGTAACAAGATCTGCTTACTTTGATTCGCTGACGCCTGAAGTAAACAACGAAAACACCGATCTCAGAATGGCAATTCTGTGTTCAGACTCAGAAATATAAACGATTATATTTTTTAACCAAACGTTTTTAAAAGAATGGGTTTTCACCCCCATGCGTTTTCAGTATCTGGATGAAATGCTGATATGATGCAAAACGTGCGTTTTCACTCCAGATCGTATCTGTGCGGATGGGCCCTAAAAGTGAGTGTGATCTTTCTTGCACTTTGCATTCAAATGTCACATTTAACCCTTCCTTTTCTTCTTTTGTCTTGCAGGGCTCCAGAGATTATTTTGGGCCTTCCGTTTTGTGAGGCTATCGACATGTGGTCGTTGGGCTGTGTGATAGCTGAGCTCTTCTTGGGCTGGCCCCTCTACCCCGGTGCTCTGGAGTACGACCAGGTACAAACACAGAACGGCTCTCTGGTCTCTGTGTCTAGGAGAGGACAGTCAAGCTGACTTTTATTGCGTCTACATTTGTTATCACAAGAATGAATCCATCTCCATACTGATCTGGCCTGAGTGAATCAGGAAACTGTTCCTTGCTGTAATTGATAATGTTCCCACAGTGACTGGGACTTTTAAACACAGTCCCCTGGTGAGGGACAGGGAGCATGGGAAAAGGTCCACGCCCAGTTCACATACCAGTACGGGATTACTGTTTGACTGAAAACCAGCAAGTCCTGAGGTCACAATATGAATTCATACATTTTGTAAAGGACAGTCCAGTATTGACTTGTCTTGATGTTTATTCATCAATAATTTGCTTCCTTTTCCTGCCTTGTATTGGCATCTGCACTGTTCTCACAATTGTGTCCTTTGCCAAATCAAATCAAATTCAAAATCGCAACATGCTTTAAAGAAAAGTTTAGCGACACCCTGCGTGATGCTGGTGTCTGTCACAGTGAGTTGTGTGCATGCAGCAGATGCTGGTTGATAATGTTTCAGAGAGCAGAGCTACAGCCCCCAAAAGCATGTTGTGCTATGCCAAGACTCAGTGCAGTTCCACTTTACACAGCAAAATGTATTTATAAACATAAGCCTGATAGTAGCCGTGCACACACGCGCTGTGTGCAGCGTTCAGCGCACTATCAGCAGGTTCTCTGTCCAGTGCCCTCTGGCCAGTCACTGTTTGTTTTAGGCAGTGGAGAAGTGTGTGTGTGCACACACTCACGTACATTCTAAAACACACTGCCTGAGGGTTTCCATTGGCTATGAAATTTTGACCTGACTGTCTGATGTTATCTTGGAATAAGTTCTGCCCATATCTGTAAAAGTACATGTTCCCCTCACAGGATATTTTTCATTTTATTTTGTCCCAAAGACAGAAGATGTGTTTTTGTGTGAACGTCATAGTATAAATATAAATACAAGCATTTCCTGCTTTGCGATCTGATCGAAATACCCAGCTGCCGTCCATCTCCCGAAATTATACTATACTTTTCAGTGAGACTTATCAACCTGTTCTGATGCTGTGTATCTGTGTGTTCCTTAGAGCTTCTTTTAGTATTTGTACAGCGCTGACATCTGCTGACTCTTTCTGGTAAATGTCTGTAGGATCAGACACTCCAATGTGAGCGGCTTGCTGCCCCCCCCCCCCCCCCCCCCCGGTGGCCTGTGAAACTCTGAATGTCAGTTTGCCAAAGCAGTAAAGGTTGAGGTGCAGAGACCTGGTGTTCTGTGTGAAGTAGTAGTGTATAATAAACCCACTGCTGGACTAAGTCCAAGTTAGGAGAGTACAGTGTAACTTGACATAAACAGACGCTACAGTTGAGGCACTGGACAGTCCATTCCTCACTGCTGCTAACACAACATTGCGTCCTCAGCATGAAAAAGACTCTGGACATTTTTATCAGCGTTCAATGGTTCAATTTTGATACAGTCATGTGAAGGCTTGAATATCTCTCAACTGTTGAATTTGTACTGTGGGTGACTGAACAGAAGACATATTCATCCTGCAGGCGTTTCCTTGTTTCTGTTATTATTTTGATGTCCTGAAGGAAGTTTGGAGGTGTAACCCCTCTGTGGTATGTGGAAAAACAACTGAACATATCCTGAACAAAATGAACCCTGGATTAGTGTCAAGCAGCAGCAGCAGCAGCATGTTAGTGCAGCAGCTTGTTAGTAAAGCCATGTTGAAGTTCCAATAAAAGTGTGTGTGGTCGAGTGCATCAGCTGAACCTGCAATTCGCTGATCAGTCATCCAACCAATTCTGTCCATGTTTCCCTGCTCAGATCCGGTACATCTCTCAGACCCAGGGCCTGCCCGGCGAGCAGCTGCTCAACAAGGGGACCAAGACCTCTCGTTTCTTCTCCAAAGAGTCTGACTCTCCCTACGCCGCCTGGAGACTAAAAGTACGTACACTGTGACGCTCCTACACAAAGGAACATGTCACTAACAGGAAGAGCTGCACACGCCTTTAAAATCGTTAGCACACACTAAGGAAATGTGAAACTGTTTCGACTAGCTCTAGAGAAACATTACCATTAGAGAAATATTAATCCAAACAGGTATATCCCAGCAGAAGCACATTTCCACTTTGTCTCCTTTGTCCTTTCATCTCTCTTATTCAAACGTGACTCACTTGGCACCACATTCCATATTTTTTACTTTCTGTCAGTAATGGTTTTTGTTTCTTTTTCAGACCACAGAAGAGCATGAGAAAGAAACGGGGCTTAAATCGAAAGAGGCCAGAAAGTACATCTTCAGCTGTCTGGATGACATAGCACATGTGCGTCTCATGCTGAATGCTGCAGATACTGTTTTACCAGATAAAACATTTGTCATTGATCATATCATGTGTAATTCCGTGTATGCTGCTGTGTATGGATCTCACACTTCCTTCTCTGTCAGGTGAATCTAGTGCTGAGTCCTGATAGCAGCGACATGCAAGCAGAGAAAGCAGACAGGAGGGAATTTGTGTCTCTGCTGAAGAGCATGCTGCTCATCGATGCTGAGGACCGGACTGTCCCCTCCAGTGTCCTCAGCCAGCCCTTCCTCACCATGACTCATCTGCAGGACTACCCACACAGTGCCCAGTAAGGCTTTGACTTCGGGCTTCATGTCCTGCACAGCTACCAAGTAGCTGTAGTGTGACAATGGCTCTGAATCTTTTCCAGTGTGCAGTCATCTTTCCGCATCATGGACATGTGCCATGGTCGCCCGGCCAGTTCCATTTTTGACGCTTTGAACCAGAACACCATTCATTTCTCCAGACCCTCGGTAGCCCCTGCTGTGTCCACAGGCCTCCCTCTGGGCTTCAGCAGCATACCAGTCCACACTCAGGTGAGAGCTGGGGTTTCCTCTGTTCCCGGTTCTGTGCACCACATCCAGGAAAGTGATTTGATGAATTAATTTACCCTACAAAAGACATGCTGCTTTGGTACCATAGATCTCTACAGAGAAGTTGTTTCATTGGTGAAAAGAGTAATATCAGTAAAACTCAGTGTTCTGCCCACACCAGTCATTTTCCTGTACTATGAACAGGTTGTCTTCAGGCTGAAAAGGACTTACCCGTCACCTCTCCTTGGATGTGATGTTACCTTGTTACTGTTCTTTCTCCTTCTGACTCATATCTCCTCTGATGCAGACTATACCTCAGCCAGCTCCCTCAGTGTTGCATCCTGGGATAGCTCTTACAACTGGGAAGGGTCAGTTTGGGTGTAGTGACTCGTTCCCACCTACACTTCTTCTTTGTCCTCCCACCATGCAAGGTATGGTATAGACAGATGGTTGTTACAAGTACTACTGCTCCAAATAACCCACACACATTTTAAGTATTGAAGTCTTATGCGAAGGATTGAAAGTCTGTCCTCAGTCTGATCCCGTCTAAAGCAGCTAACAGGAAATGATAAGATCAGCTGTTATTGTCCCACAATGGGGAAATTAACATGTAAATGCCAGCTCCAACAAAATGGGGCTACATTGAGGGCCTGTCCACACGGACATGATCTTGAGTGAAAACATTTTTTGCATCGTTTTGGCCGATCGGCCAGACAGATACTGAAAACGCATTCTTTTGAAAACGGGTCTCAGGGTGGAGGAATACGAATACTCAGCCCTCAGTTTTGCATCTGGATGGTGAAGCCGTACACATTCCGTATCGCCCATCCCCGATCTCCAGCCTTCAACATCTTCACCCAAAGTCCCATATCAACAACAACAACATCGTTGTCATGCTGCGTTTGTACAGCAGAACATACTGATCCTGTTCAGTTTGAAGCTGTGAGAGTCTGTCTGTGGAGCTCAGAGTTGAATCTCGTTGCCATGTTTATTTTTTTCGTGTTCTCATTGGTTTTCGTCATTTATTTCAAAAGGCAGCCACTGAAAGTGAGCAGATCTTGTTCCCGCAGTAACTCCGACAAGATCGACAGCATTTTCCACTCATTTCTCCGGTATAAAATCTCACATGCTGGACGGGTAAATTTGCTAGGCTAACACAGAATAGCCATTCTGAGATTGGTTATTCTGTGTTTTCTTTGTTTACTTCAGGTGTCAGCGACTAAACGTGAGCGGATCTTTTATACGAGATCGCTATAATTTTCTGCTCACTTTGTTAATCAAAAATCACATTTTGGACTGTTCTATTTGCTCGGCAGACAATTTAAGGCCGACCAAGTTCTGTCTGCTTCTCTGTTTGTGTTGAATTTTAGCGCCACCTATTGGCCTGGAGTATGAACTACAGCCTGTCGATACCTTTTCACGGATGCGTTGGGATGCAAATTTTGTTGATATGGAGCCAGGCAAAACGGATTGTTTGTGTACATGTGGGCTTGGCCTCAAACACATATTCTTAGCTCCTAAAGTTAAGTGTTTTGATTCTTTTAAAGGAAATCTCAACCAACCAACAGGATATTCTGTTCCAATGGTAACTCAGGCCCCTCCCATACCACCCCTCCCAGTGCGGCCAGGCATAATAGCACAGGTAAGACACGGATGACAGGTGACTGTGGTTGCTGCAGATTCGTCCGAATCACTGACCTGAACTCATTTTCGTTTTGCGGAGTGAGACATCATTTTTGTATGTGGATGAACAGGTGATCACGTTCTGGATTGTTCCTCCCTCTGTCCTCGCAGCAGGCCTGGTCTAGCCGGGGTCAGCAGCTTCTCGTCCCAGCAGCTTGGCAGCAGATAAGCGCTGTTGGGCCGCCTCCCTCTCACCCACTCCCACCAGCCCCCTCCTCCCTGACCAGCGATACCACTGTAGGCCTGCCGAGGATCAGTGATTGGGGGTGAGTCACCCGTTTAACTTGAAGTTTCAGCATTTGCACTTGTCAAACATTTTCACACTGAGTGTGTTCACATGCACTCAAACGAGCAAGTTGCTGTCAGATTTGTGTGGCCACATACTTCCTAGAAACCTGTCGTACTGGTATTTTGCTGTTGCAGTTTTACAATGTTGTTGCATTGTTTTTAATACTTCTTTTCTTTTATATGTGACCCAGGAAAGTGCGAGCCTACAGTACAGTAATTCAGCAGCCTCTCCTGACCAATCAGATGCCACCTGTATCTGCCCATCAACCAGTCAACGTTGGTATAGCTCATGTTGTGTGGCCGCAACCAGCCAATAAAAGGAACAGACACCATCAGAACAGGTGAGACTCTCCATCACGTTTGAGCATTTGAAGATCAGTTGTTCTACTTTTGTGTATAAAATAAAAAAAACTGCTCACTTTCAAGGAACCTGTCCCACCTCAGCACCATCCATGCATCACTGTGCCGTACCCCAAAACTGGCCAACGTGGTTGGTCAGGCAGTGGTTAAAAGGCAGCTGCCTCAGAGGGAGGTACCACAGCTGGACACCAGGATGCTGGAGACAAAGACGCTGGAAGTTCAGAAAGCAGATGTGGAGGAGGGTGATGTACAAGGGGAGGTGAGCTGCTTCAAGGAAGTGGGTCCAAATGGTAACAAACTCCAGCGGGACGTGACCGTGCGAATGGGGGACACACCGAGCCCTAATCCCAGTGTGATCAGCATCCTGACCGATGGCGAGGATGAAGGGGAGGAGGATGACACTCAGAGGTGCCGTCTGAGCGAGTGAGTAGCCTCACAGATTTGAAGCCAGTCAGAAGCCACCTGAGGGATCATGACAAAATGTTTGAACAATGAATCGATGTGTGTGTGTGTTTGTTTGGTAGGTGTAAAGAGCAGTGTCTATGTGAGGCATGCAAAAACACCAGTGTGACGATGGAGAGGGTGTGTTCCCTCAGCAGCCCCGAGAGCAGCCTCAGTACCAGTTCCTTTGCGTCCAACTCTCTTCAGTCCAGCCCCTCTGTCTCACCCTGCAAAAGACACAACAGGTAGCAGCTCTAGATGTTTGCCTTTATTTAGAATGACCAAATGAAGCAGAACACTGTGGAAGGAGAACCTGAATGTAACTGTTTCTCCTTTGTCCAGCATGTCAGAAGATGATGACCATGAGAGTGGCTGTGACACAGTGGAGGGCTCCCCGACATCCCACACATCAACTTCCCCGCGTGGCAGTAGTCCATATCCTTATTTAGACAACAGTAACCACAACACCCGGCCACCCTTGGCTGCCGTGGTAGCATCACTGCCACCCCCTGCAGTGCAGGGCAGAGGTCCTCGTGGTGTCAGGACAATGGTGGTTCCACCAATGAGAGTGCACAACAACAGTCAAGCAGAGGAACGTTTTCAGAGAGCTGGTCAGTGGTGGTAGTTTCTTCTTGGTTTCTTCCTGAACTGTATCATACTAACATTCTGCTCTTGTTCAATGTTCTCACCATTAACATGCCCTCATTTTGCCACCATGTATTTTGTCACTTGTGCTCTGGCGGCATCTGCGCTACAGGTCCTTGGGAAGCAATAGGAGCTTACCGCCCCTTAGTGGGCCATAGAGTCCTTCACAGGTGATCACTTACGACCAGCAGAGAGCTGGTCACTTTCGGCCAAAGCCTCGAGATGCATCCTAGCTTGGTAAAGTTCTGTTGGGCTTTCTCACCATCAGAGTTACACTTTAATCAAACAAAGGTGCAAATCAGGCTATTTTGAGAGCTAAAAATAATGTGCTATATGACCCAGTTTGTCCTTGGAGCTCCCCCATCCCTCTGAGGACATCTTTGCTTTACTTTGAATCATCATAAATGGAGTTTGATTTTCTCAATTTAGTCGTGTGTGTGGTTTATACTTTTCTCACCGTCAATAGTAGTACCTGCTGAAAGCAACTTTCTCATTAGTTGGAGAGCAGACATGCTCTCTGAGCTGCAGCAAGCTGTGGATGCATCTCAGCCTGCAAATCTCTGCTGGTTCTGTCTGTACAGCAGAAGTTGTCTGCAGGCCGGTGTGCGATCAGTTCCTCCTTTTATTTCCCTCTATATACTGCCTGTTATTATGAAGGGAGTGAAAATGAAGCTGATCAGAGGCCAGCCATCAACTTTGCTTCTTAGCTGATTCTCCTGAGTGCCAACAGTCTTGTCTCTCCCCGTTTTATGGTCCAGTTTCATGGTGCTGCCGGGCCATGGATTCCTCACACTGTTCTTCTTATGTATGCATGGCAAACATTCAACCCTGTGTCAAGAGTCAGTTTCTTCAGTTTCTGATTCAAATTCAGCCAATGAGTTAAAATGGTTTTGGTGATGGATCTCTGTAGATCAGAACACACAGCTTAGTTCCTATCAATGGTGTCATACATCAGCTGAGCTGGGCTAAAAATACCACTGCCGTCTGTGTTGTCATGTGACAGTCATGTGACTCTGGACGCTGCAGGAGCCTCTCAGGCAGAGGGACCAATATGTGTGTGTGCGTTGACAGGAGTCTTGTTTCCGATGGTCCGTGCACATGTTCCAGCTGTTGGTTGTAAATGTCTCTTTCTCAAACTTTGAAACATCAGCAGTTGAGGCTCATTCGTGTTGTCAATTCAATTCAATTCAATTTATTTGTATAGCCCAACATCACAATTTACAATTGTCTCGATGGACTTTACAGTCCGCACATTGCTTCACCCTCTGTCCTAAACCCTCAGTCAGGGTGAGGAAAGGAGGTGTCAGGCCTCCACAACCCATCACTCGACCAAATGAACGGAACTGCACAACAGTGGTTTGACTCTTTTTTTATAAGATTAAAAGTAATGTTCACCTGAAACCAAAGTGTAGCCAAACTGGTTTGCATGCTTGTTTTCAGCTGTTTTTCCCGTTTCTGGTCCCTCAGGTGTCGTGGACTGACCCTGAATCTGTTTGCAGTGTGTTTTTCTGTAGAAACGTTCGTTGTGGCCTCACTCATCTGTCTTTTCTCTCTTCCAGGCTTAGAGTCATGGTCCCGGTCCAAAGGGCGATGCAACATTGCAGGGCAACAGAGCACTCCCTCGTCCGTCCCCCTCCTCCCATCCACCCCCCTCATGTCCTGGCAACAAAAAGTGGCAGTGCCGCACCACCCGCTGGGCTTTGGACAGGTTTTTATTTTCCCTTTGCTCAGATTCCATGAGGTGTCATCTAGTCGAGGGCCAGAACGTCAAAGATCTGACATTTGTGGATCACAGCAGCAGATACAGGTCCAAAGAAGTGGATCAGAGTTTGTGTGTTAACTGCTTGCGTCTCCTCCTCAGGTGCAGCCGTACGTTTCAAACCACAGCAACAAAGAGTGGAACGGAAACTATGGGGCCCCGCGACCCCACGCCTACATCCCCCCCACTGTCCACACACACACCTTCACTCAGCTGTCCCACAGCAGCCCCTCACACACGTCAGGTGCCCCCCGCACACACACCCTGCTCACCTATCCTTCCAGCGGACCCCTGCCCTCCGCCCCTCACCCCATACTGCCCT
>CAAKHB010001750.1:97327-113900 GCA_901007665.1 Aeoliscus strigatus | reverse complement strand
CCTTCAACGTCTGCGAGTGCCGAAGAGGAAATAAAACATGACGAGGTTTCAGTCGAGGACGCGACCTGAGAAGCTGCCGTGAAATTAGAAGCACTGATATCGAGGATGAATCCGATGACGCTGTCGTCACTAACGAATGTCCCGTACGTGCCACGTGCCACCGTGCGTGTTTGTGTGTTCACCGCAGAGCAACGACGTGCTGACTCACAGTCCAGGACGAAAAGGAGTGTGTGTGTGTGTGTGTGTGTGTGTGCGTGACTAGATCTCGTCCTCTGGCGATTGGAGAGCTCAAGAAACGGGGCAGGGAGGGGGTGTGGGTGTTCCTTTGAGAAACTCCGCCTCCTTCTGTACCACCTGCCAGGTGCGTTCAACAGTTGCGACCAGGCTGAATGAAAGTGGACTAGATTCATCAGTGGATGTGGAACCTGACCGACCGCCATCGTTCGTCATCCTACGTCTTTACCACTTCCTGCTCTCTCTCTCTCTCTCTCTCACACACACACACACACACACACACACACCGCTCTGACCTTTGACCTTCTTAGGGCACAAACTCCACTGGTCCAACAACTAAGAAGCAGACACTGCGCTGCAATGGGCGGCGTTTACCAGAGCTGGTTAACAAACACAAACAAAGAAACAGATCCAGTCGATCTCTGACTGGCGTCCCACAGGGGTTAGTACGAGTTACACAGCAAAACGTCAACATCCAAGAACAGTTGTCTTATTTCTAGTCATCAGATGTCTTTACACCTAAAATAAGACACATCACCTGAAGAAGTAACTTGTTCCAAGGCAATTTTCACTTGAAACAAGCAGATAAGTGACTTCTTTGCTTGAAATGAGAGAAAAAAAACACTCCACCAGCAGGTTTTTTCTACTTTTTTAAGTGGAAAATTTGTTGAAAACAAGTGAGGTGAAAAACCTTGAACGGGAAACATTCATCGGTGGTTTCAAACGGACGGACAGGGAGCAGAAACGCTTTAACGGACGGAGGTATTTGTGTGATAGCAAAAAAAAACAACAAAAAACACCTGCCTGCTGCTCATGCTATGGCTGATAGGAGCACACACACGCACGCACATGCACACACGCACGCACACGCACGCACGCACACGTTGCTACAGCTGCTAACATAACGCTAAAAATCTGTACAATATTTAAATACTGTATTTACAGAAATAAACACATTCCCTTTGTTGAAACTGACCGGCGTCTTTTTCTTTTTTGCAAAAATGGCAGAAACGTCGGCGAGGCATTTCGATCTGCGTCTGCCAACATGAACAGAAGGTGTCGAGGGACGAATCTGAGCTCGCGGCACGTTTCACTCTCCTGGATCGTTCCTCTCCACACGGATTTCAACGACAACATAAGAGACGATTTTTACCATCTTTTGGAGGAATCATTGGGTCTTAGAACCAAAGCATCTGTTGCCCTTTTGCATCTTCAGCACCGATTGTTGTTTTCAGGAGACTCCATCGCTGCGGCGAACCTCTGCGTCCGCGACGAAACCGTTTTCAACCGAAACGAAGCTGAAACGATGAAGGAAGAGACCGAATGGATCGTCCCCAAAGATGAACCCCAACAACCCTCACGTTGTCTCATTCGGACCATTTCAACCCAGTTTTCTTCTGCAGTAGTAAAAGGCTCGTGAACGTTTTAATGTACAAGCATAAGACTCTGAATGTGTGTGTGTGTCCACACGGTCGTCCACTGAAGCCCAGTTCATGCTTCTGACGCTGTTGGGGGGTGAGGGGGCGTCGACGGGTTCCCGGACGGTTTGAATCACGTGATTTTCAGAACAGAGAACCGAACAAGAGAACAAAAAAGGAGAACAAATGATGGCGATCTCGTTGTAGTTAGTGCGGTAACAAGATCAGGACAACGCTGAAACAGAAACTGGGCTTACACTGACTAAACATGACTCAGCAAAGCTTTGAGCCCAGCGTGGGTCAAGTGGGAGCACCTCCGCCTCAGTGACGGACTCTTACAACCAACCACCATTCTCTCGTCTTTTCTCCTCACAGCAGCGACTCGGACGTTTGTAGACGTTTGGCAAAAACTGTTCAAGCCGCACGAAGCCGAGGGGATCCGACCTTAGCGAGGATGACACAGCAGAAAGTCAAAATCTGACCAAGAATGTTTGTCTTATTTCTGGGGAAAGTGTCGTCACCTGAAAAATCAACTTGTTTTTAGACCATTTTCACTTGTCTGAAGTTGAACATCTGACGGTGGAACAAGATTTTTTTTTTTTCTTTGCTTGTGATAATAATAATTAAAAAAAAAAAAACAACACTTGTTCCACAGGGAGATTTTTCTACTTTTTAAGGTGAAAATTAGCTTGAAACGAGTGAAAATGTCAAAAACAAGTTAGTCCGCCAAAAGAGACTCTTAACTAGGAATTTTGACCAGAAATAAGACAAATATTCTTGGTAAGATTTTGAATTTTTGCAGTGTATTCTTCAGTAACTATCGCTAGCATGGTGTGTGTGTGTGTGTGTGTGTGTGTGTGTGTGTCTAATGGCTGAGGAAGTCAATGCTCGCTTTGACGGTGCGCCCGGTGGACACGTCCAGCGCCATGGCGCGGATCTCGGTGTCGCCGAACTGCATGAGCGTCTGGATCTCCCGGCGCGGCGCGGCGCTCTCCGTCCCGCTCACGTCCAGCCGCAGCGTCCCGCACTTCTTGACGCCGGGCTCGCTGATGAACGCCACGCTCTCCTTCTCGGAGCAGTAGACGTGGATGACGATCACCTGCTGCGACGGCTTGGCCGGCGTGTAGCTGCGCTTCACCTTCTCGCCCAGCGCCACCGACTGGTCGGCGGCGATGAAGGTGTCGAAGACGTCGGTGCACCAGCGCGTGCCGTCCTTCACCAGCAGCTTCTCCGCCGGGTGTTTGCCCTCCACGAAGCGGTTGAGGACGCCGACGCCGTACGTGAGCGGCGAGCGGCGCACCTTGATGATGCTGGGGTCCAGGCCGAAGAGCACGGCGCCTTTCAGGATGGTGAGGCCCACATCGTGGGGGATGATGATGCGGCTGCGGCCCTGGAGCATGTTCTGGACGGCCTGCTGCAGCAGCGGCGACTCTGCAAAACCTCCCACTAAGAAGAGGAACTTGATGTCGCTCACCTCGGGTTTGTCAAAGAGCTCCGCTGCCAGAAACACACAATTTACACTGAAAACCAGACACGTCACGTGGAAAAGTCACTTGTTTTTAGACGTGTTTCAAGGTAATTTTCACTTGAAATCAACAGAAAAATCTGCCAGTGGAACAAGATGGGTGTTTTGCTTTTATCAAGAAAAAAAAAACTTCTGATTAGAAATACGACCAAATGTTCTGAGAGCGATTTTTTCAGTGTGACTGTACTTTATCGCCAAACATCTGAACATGAGCTTGTGTGTTTGTGTGTGTGTGTGTGTGTGTGTGTGTGTGTACTGCAAAATTTCAAAATCTTAATGAGAATATTTGTGTTGAGAATATTTCTAATCAAAATGTCAGATGTAAATAAAACCAAACAACAACTTAACACGTGAAATACGACATCACCTGAAAAGGTCACTTGTTGTTCGACATCGCATTTTCACAAAATAGAAAAATGAAAGAGAAATGTGACATTTTGATTAGAAATAAGACAAATATTTGAGTTTTTGTAGCATGTGTGTGTGTGTGTGTGTGTGTGTGTGTGTGTGTGTGTGTTGTGAAACCTACTGAGGTGTTGAATGATGTGGTCTATTGTTGGCTGAAAGAGGGAATTCATGGCGTCCGGACTCATCCTCAGCATCCCCTGAGACGACCACTTGACAAAGTCCACGCTGGAGACGACACAGAGGTTTCACACAGGGACATCACATCATCATGAAGACATCACCAACTGCAGCATGAAACCCTCTGTCTGTGTCTACGTGTCCATAGATCATCAGTCCATAGATCATCAGTCTATAGATCATCAGTCTATAGATCATCAGTCTATAGATCATCAGTCCATAGATCATCAGTCCATAGATCATCAGTCTATAGATCATCAGTCATAGATCATCAGTCCATAGATCATCAGTCTATAGATCATCAGTCATAGATCATCAGTCCATAGATCATCAGTCTATAGATCATCAGTCCATAGATCATCAGTCTATAGATCATCAGTCCATAGATCATCAGTCTATAGAACATCAGTCTATAGATCATCTACGTCCTTTAGCTCATGCTAGGTCCTTTAGCATCTCTTCTTCGTGACTCACTTGCTCTTGCGCAGGGCGTGTTCCACGCTGTGTCCGCGGAACTTCTTGTAGTAGTCGATGAAGGAGAAGGGCAGGTTGATGTTGAGCGGGTTGGTCCTGTCGGGGGCCGCCGCCCTCTTCCGGGACTCAAAGGCGATCATCAGGTCCACCCACGCCGCCGGCCTCTTGATCTTGAACTGGTCGATGAAATCCTGGCCGAAGATCTTACACAGCAGCTTCTCAAACTCGTAGTCGATCCCCAGAGATCCGTAGGGGCCTCCTGGGAACGCACACGCAGCGTGTCGTGAAAGGGAGCGGGACGAGCAGTGTGTGTGTGTGGGGAGTCGGGGGGAGGCAGAAAAACCACCTGAGGCCTTGTACAGCTCCTTTAGGTGCCCCTCTGGGAGCCGGATCTGATGGACTGTCAGGTCCACCGTCCCACCGCCGCAGTCCACCACCACGTAACGGTCGCCTGCACACACGCAGGGTTACACAGGTGAGAGGCAGAACCCCCCCCCCTCCCCAAGGTGAGCAGATAACATTCAGACATGAGGACGTGGGGGCCGTGTGGTGTTTCAGTTAGAGAACGGAGGTCAAAGAACACACAAACACGTAACGACTGAAAATGAAACACAAATATATAATCATCCAACATTTAACATCTGAAGGTGAAAACTTGTTACCTCCACCAAGGACATTTCTGTCGGATTGTTTGTTTGTTTGTCTGTGAACAAAAAAACTCCAGAAGCTGTGAAGCTGTGTGCCAGTTTGGATCAAATAAAAAACAACACGTTTGTGAACACATAAACCTTCCGTCAACTAGTTCTACTGAAACACCACACGCAGGCAGCGACAGGAAACAGCAGGTGAGAAGAGAGGCTGATGGCGCGTTCCACTGTCTCCGGTAACGGAAAAACTCCTGTTCCTGTTGTAGCTGTTGAAACTCCAGCGTAACACACAAATATCAAACAGTTGTGTGTGTGCGAACAATGACCTCAGTGATAAAAAAAAAACCAAAACAGTCTGAACAGTTTCTACCGACAGATGATTCTGAACTCGGGCTCAGACCAGTGCTGTGTCTCACATCTCCGTTAGTCCACTTCTTTGTCGTACACCATTCACACGATGTACTTACTCGCAAAGTGCTGTCTCAAATCAAGCTGTGTCATCGTTTAAAAAGTCATTTGCTGCAGTATTCTGTGAATCTTTCCCAAACATCTTAAAACATCTCGAACATCTACAATCGACCGACATACACAAACACCACACGTACGCCTCAACGTCAGCATCTGAACACCTGCTACGGTTGACCAGCCAACATGGTGGTTGATGGTGGTGTCACTAAGATGGCCGATGTTGACGGTGAAAGTATCCATCGTATGGAAGTACGCCCTTTGAGACACAGCACGTGACAGGTCGGATACCCGAGGTTCTGTCAGTGACTTCCTGTCCACAGTGGAACGCACCATGAATAGAAGGTGGAAAAAAAAGAGGAAGACTAGCAACTCTACCTTCTTCCAGCTCCGACCAAAGCTCCCCTACGACATTTTCCACCAAAAAGGTGCGACTCTGCCGGTTGCGCCGAACATTTTCCTTAGCTGGTTGTTAACAGAGAGAGAGGGAGGGAGGGAGGGAGAGCGGGAGGGGGAGAGGCAGAGAGGATGCGTTCAGGTGAGTGTGACGCAGACGTGAAGCTGCTCGTGAAGCTGTGTGTGAGGGAAGCAGCAGGTTCGGATGCACAACTGATCACGTAGAGAAAGCTCCTGAGGCCTGCACCAATCCTGTCACAGTAACAGTCGGCGTCACGTGGACATCTGAGCCCCGTTTCTGCTTCAGTGTCCAAACCCAGCGGCGTAGGGTACGGCATAGCCTGATGTCACCACAAATGTAGCTACGAGTCGCTGCTGCATGGACGACAAACAGCTGTGATTGGACCGTTGGTGTCACGTGACTTCCCCAGCTCTCAGAGCGTGACGACGACCCCGGGGAGAGATTTGAGGGATTTGGCTTAAACTTAAAGGAGTTTGTGAGGGACGTCTTTATTATTCTACTGTTGTTTTGGAAGAGAACTACTAACCATTGACAAAAAAACCAAAACCCACTCTCAGGATCCAGTCGGAACAACGTGCTCCTCTGAGCTGCGCGACCTGGAGTGAGGTCATGTGACCCGGGCTGTAACTCCGTCCCACAGGCATTTCCTACTCCACAGAAGAAACAATCCGGAGCAGGAACCTCGACTCACCGATGCTCATCAGAGAGACGTCTGAATGACACGAGCTGCTTCGGTCGGGATGGTGCCGACTGAATCTCCTAAATAATTCAAGTGGAACTTTGTCTCACGTCCAGCTCATTTAAAATGGATGAAGCACCTTAATAAATGAAGGAACCCACGAATGAATCGGACAGAAATACTCAGCAGAGTTGATCTTCTGACTTGGTGCTGCGGCCGTGACGTCACAAACGCACCTTGGGTCATGGCGGCTCCGGCGTTGTCCGTGTGGTTGAAGCCGTTCTGGCTGACGTGGCTTCCCAGGTCCACCATCTGATGCAGACGCAGCTTCCGGCAGTAGATCGACGCGGCTTCGGGTTCTAAGGCGATGATTAGCTGCTCGGGGTTCTCACTGGACACCAGACCCGACTGGACGGGAGAGAAGCAAATCTGGAGTCATTCATCGTCACTGCCTTGCTCTGTGAGACCATGAACACAGGTTTATCATATAATGGACACACATGGACATGGAGGCAATAAACACAGAGTAGTTCTTTACGTTCAATGATTTAATTTTTTTATTTTTAATTATTAATTAAAAATTTAAAAATGAATTTTTAATTGAATTTGATCTTACATGTTCAAAATCAAGGTACGACTACTACTACTACTACAAATGTTTCAATGGGGCGAAGTTGGTGATAAAAATAATCTAGATAAAGATAAGGACAAAGCAGTGAGCGGCGCAGAGGCCGAGGTCTGCCAGTGATGTCATCGTCTCTGGAGAACAAACGATGACGTGCTCCGTCCGCCATGAACCAACATCAGCGCTGCTGAGTCACAGCTGCCCGCTCCTCCTCTGCTGCGTTTCTATCAACCACAGCTCTGCTCTCTGTCACACACACACACACACACACACTGCAGCCACCACCTCGTCCTCCTCCTCCTCCTCTCTCTCTCCATCCTCTCCTGTCTGACCAGCAGCAGCAGCAGTGTAAACCAGGAATCTGTTTGGATTCACACATTCATTTCATCACGTTCACATCCTTCCTCTCACTGTCTCCTCTTCCTCCGAGCTGTTTCCTCCCTGCGGACAGCCGCACCCACGTGATCACACACACACACACACACACACACAATCTGCACGTACATTAACAACTGAATCATGGTGAACATAAAACCTGCACATGCTGGTGAAACGTGATCAGACTACGACAGAAGCAGCGGTTTCTCTGAGAAATGAGAGTGAAAACACACACATCAACACTGAATCAGTTCATGGTGCGAGTCTCTGTGTAGGGACACATTTGTTATGTACAAATTATAAAACAGAGCATTTTTGATTTTTCAAATATTGTGTTTTTATTCTGCGGACATGCAAACTGAAGGTTAATTTAATTGACTTTTTATTATTTTCTCCAGCTCAGTGATTTTGTTGACTTCACCACGTCCTCTACCGCCACCTGTAAGTCACTGTGTGTAACTCAACGCGTCGGTCACCTTGTACGCTGCTTCCCTCATGAACTGTTTCGCCGGCATTTTCCAGATGGCGGGAACGGTGATGACCCATCTGACGTCGTCGTTGTCAAACTCACCGGCCGTCTGGTCGCTCAGCTCCTGCGTGGTGAAACGCGCCAACACAAAACTCAAAACAGAAAGGTACTATCCAACAAAGACGAGGAAGTTCACCTTCCTGTTGCGTATTTCCATCAGTGTAATAGAAATGTAACTGGTATAAGATGACCAGGGGGGCGTTACCTTCAGCGCCTGCTCCTTGAAGAAGGCCAGCGCGTATGCAAAAATGTCCAGAGCTTTCACTCGCTTCCCATTGGCGGCCTGGAGGTCCGTGTTGATGGACAGATTCTGGTCGGAGGTGACAGACGGGAGGAGGCGTTTCAGAACATGACAACAACCACCGACAGCACGGGACTAGTTTGTTCATTGTGATATGAGGAAAAAAATCAACAGTTCCAAGTTACTGATAAACTGAATTCAGATAGGGAACTTTGACGACATGTGGTGTGTCCTCACCGCTGTGGTGTGGAGCTTCATCTTGAACTTCTCCAGGTAGAGCCAGTGTTTGGACTCGCTGGGATCCAGGTCGTGATAGAAGTCACGTGCGGCGTAACCAAAACTGTGGAACTTCCTGTCTGGCGTCAGCAGGATGGTGGTCGGTGTTTTCTGATTGGACACACCAGGGTCTCCACCCTCCCATCGCCTGGCGGCGGGGGGGGGGGCACATATTATAATCTGTTTTATTAGATTTATTTTTATTTCATTCATTCATCCTTTCCTTTATCAGAGACAGAAAAGTTATTGCGGGCCCAAGTTACAGAAAAAGAAAATATTGTATAAAAAAGATGAGAGAACCACAAAGTACATATACAAAGGGAATAGAAAATAATATCAACTGTGTTTTGTTTCAAAATAAAAGTGAAATACACAGAATTACTTTTACCTCATGGTGTGGATGCACTCGGGCTCCTTGGTGAAGGCGTAAGCGTACCCGCTGGAAGTGGTGCCGAAGTCAATGGCGACCACCACAGAGAAGGACGGTCCCGACGGGACCTGGTCGGCATCGTTCTGCTGCTCGGGAGACAACACACTGACGTCAGACGTTCTGTGCTTTCACTACAATGCTTACGTCCGTGCGCACAGAAGCAGCCAGAACGGGACGTACCAGGGTGTGTGAGGGAGACAGCGGGGTGATGCCAGGGTCACCCATGCTTTTGGCAGGAGACGGATTAGTCATCGGATCTGCATGGGAAGAAAGTTTATGTTGTTGTTATTGTACCGGAACGAAAGGTTGGTTGTAACCTCACAAAACATGACACATCTGTTGTTTCTAACATCACTTTTATTGAAAAAGGGCAGTTGATGTTTCCATGTCCCTTTCACCCTTTGTAAATTCATCCCCGCTGCCAGACTCTGGCCACGTTTGGCCCGCGGACCGTATGTCGGACACCTCTGCACTCGATGGTAAACCACCGAATGATGGTGGAGAGTGATCCAGTTCAAGTCGACACACGCTGAAACATCCTTAGACAGATTCACGTACGACCACTGAGTCTCTCTACTGGTCTCCAAAGTCCTACAAAGTGAATCGCAAATGGCGAATTTCTGGAAAACAACGTGTCCCATGTGGCAGTCTACAATCCAACAAGAAGATGTCTGTGATGTGAAATCAAGACGTCGCTTTCGTCTTCTGAGAAAGTCGTGGAGGGCTAAAACGAACATCACCCCTCAGAATCATCACTGCTAGCATGCTTTGGAGTACCGTAATTATGCGACATTTTGCACAAACGTTTGCAATCGATGTATTGTGACAGTCACGTCAATCTGATGTCGGATCTTTGTGGGTCCATCTGCAGAAACTACTTAACCCTTTGACGACAGAATCTTCGGTGCTACGTTCATGCTAGCATACGCCGGAGCACCGTATCTGTGTTTTAAGAAAACAACAAAAGCTGAGAAGTGTCGTCGGTTCTTCTGCCCGGTGTGACGAAGGAGCTCGGTTTCTCAAAGTTGACAACAGCCATGTTGCTGTCATTACAGTAATTGCTCAGAAGAACTTGGATGTGAACGGTACTCAAGCGTGTGCTAGCGTCAATGCAGCATCGGTGTTAAAGGGCCAAAGAACAAGACAGACAGCATCTGTCTCATAAATGACATTTAAAATGACTAAAGTTCATCCTCATCCAGACACACCACCACCATCATCTTCATTAGTGGGACTTAATCGGCGTCACAGAACGTGTCCTTTGAACGCACACAATAATAACACTCCCTGGACTCATTGTCAGCATCTGGCAGCATTGTGGAACAGCAGGAAGTCACGTTATCAATCCTATTTTCCTAGCGCACACACCCTTTTCTCCTGTCCACCCCTACAGAGCGGATGAGTGGTCTGAAGAACACATAATACACTTTGCCAGGCAATTACCGCCCGGAATTACAGACCACCTGTGGCGACACTCCATCTCGCCGCCATCCACCAATCACACCGCAGCCGGCTTCCCGAAATCACCTTTACAACCTCGTTTTAAGTCTGAATTCACGTCTGTAAACACCCGACTGTCAGCTGTCGTGTGCAGTTACGCTTCAAACTGATAAAGGTCGGTGCATTTTGTGTGAATCCACGCGGGGGACGCGTAAAAAAAACCTGTGGAGTTTATTCCAGGAATCCCAGCAGAAGGAGGAACACTTCCTGTGAGCGACAAAATAAGTCACCGTGTTATTAATACTGATAAAATATGCTCATGCTATAAAACTGTTGATAACCCAGGTAAACTACCCCCTGATCATTGAACGCTGATCATTTGAATGAATGTTTATTCGATTTTGATTTGCAGTGATTTCTTGTTCCATTAATGAAAGTGACAGTAGAGAGTTGTACTCTGTCTACTGGAACTTAACACCAGCATCATTGTTAAAAAAATCACTGCAACAGCTTTTCCGTCTGCGTAAATTGAAGGAACTTACCTTACTACCAGATTTGATCAAAGCTGTATGGTTGCGTGACTGAAAGCGTCCATACCTCCTGGATCCATGGGGCACTGTCTTTTTTTTATCTCCTTTGTTTGTCATGTATTCAATGTTGAGCTCTTGCAACTCGTTTCCAATGCAGCTCTTCTCCTAATGGCGACAGTGCACTCTAGTGCCGGACCACGGCGGCCTCAGGTGGCCGGAGCACGCCGACCGTTCCTGGAAGACGTTCAGGCTCTTTCATTTTAAAACCACTAGTAAATATGTCAAGTTTCGTTAAATTATCTCTTAGAGATGTGCTAGAAATTCTTTTTCACTGTTGGCTGCTGTGACATGTGTATTCCCCTCACAGGATGATGAATGTACTTGTCTATTCCATTCTTTTCTCGTAAGTAACCCTACAGTCACCAGACCAAACGGAGGTCTGTGGACTGCTGGGGGTCCGTGAGCCACTGTTTGGGGCACTGAGGTGTACATTGAAAGATGAATCTAATAAGCCACTGTTTTTTTTAAAAATTGTAATTACAAAAATAATTTAATTTAATTTTGAATTTTGATTTTAATTCACATGACCAAGTATAACCAGCCATTTTTTGATTTTATTTTTTTCTCGGGCTATCTTTTCAATCCAATTAAACCACCCAGGACCCAAAAAAAAAATTAGCCCCTACGTTTGCAGTGGTTTGTGCGCTGTGCAGTGGACTGATTTGCAGTGGACATGAGCCAGTAAAATCTGCTGAGTCACTGCCGTGCTCAAACATTCCAGTATGTCTGAACAGAACATTCAAGAGGTGTAAATGCCATTAAAAAGGGACGTTCTCACTTGCTGCCTGTGCAGCTGAAGAAAGGATGTGAAGCCTCTTGTTATTGTCTCTGCTCTCAGCAGGAGCACCGACTTCCTGTCGGCGGCGCATTCCATCTCCTCCCCTGAACCGCAGGAACTCACAGACAAATGACACAATCATTAGACTCTCACAGAGTCTGCTGAGGACGGCTTTTAAAAGCAAAAACACATCTTCATACTTGGAGCCATGACCTGCTCTCTTCAGTCACACATTTAAAAAAAACAAAACAGGTAATCTGATAGCTGCTTTTAAAGCGCCACTCGTGGGGGGAGAGTCCATCACCAGCAGCTCTGCCACCACCTCGACCCCGACCGCAGCTGCCGCAGCGCCAGCGGACTTAAAGGACACTTCCACACTAATGGTATCTGATGTCCATGTTGTGTCTTGGAGGAGGCGGCTTTGGACTGAACTGGCAAATACTGTTTCTCATGAACTAATGTGGAACTCGACGTTCCACCATGTACCAACACAATCAAGTTTGGGCCAATCACATGGGTCTATTTTAGGGCTGGGCGAAACGGACTGAAAGTTCTATGTCCACATAATTGATGTATATCAGTATTTTCACATACAGGAAGTGAACCAACGAATCTGTCTCCCCTGAGCTGAACTGTGAAATAAACTCATCTTTTCAAGTCAGTGATTTGATTCATTCACCCAAAAGATTCATTCTTTTGAACAAAGCGTTCATGAACGGGACAACACTGATATAAGCGTTATCTCCTTCAGCAATATATCGATATTTATTCAAATAGGCTATTAGATGTAAACAACAAACATGGCTGCTGCTGTTTGATTCGTCTTTGCTGTCAATAGGAAACCGGCTCATTTCAAAGACCAACAAAGCCACTGACTCGTATCTCTGACGACAGCACCTTGCTCTGATTGGTCATTAGTCTGCAGTCGTATTTTCACATGCACACTGTTTAGTTGAGAGAACCGGCATCTTTGTAGACCTTTCCAGACCCATCTTTAACAGATGGGTCTGGGATTGCAGGCTCGCCGTGAATGGCACACAAATCATCAAGAAAAACTCTACTGGAAAGAAAAACAATGGCACCACAGTGATGACGTCAATGATTTCGCTAACGTCAACATAAAACCTTCATTTACAGGTGCTACAATCAACATGAATGAGTAGTCGGCATCGGTGCTGGAAGACACCGATGTTTTTCTCTTTCAACCTGATGTTTTTTCATACATAATAGAAAGAGAAGACATCTGGAGGAAGCAGCCCCTGTGTCCCATGTCCTCCTCACATCATCGGTACTTTACCATCCATTGACTGAACGATTCAATGATTACTGGCATCGGCTGGTCTGTCGGGGGAGGGGTGGAGGGTTCCTCCATTCTCCCGGTTTAAAGTTTATCTTTGGGGCGGACTCTGATCGAGGGTCTGAGGTGTCTCATTGTGCGTGTGGTTGTAATCAGATTGTGTGCTGTAGAAAATAGAAATAAAATGCCCGATTTTACCCCCTCAGCCCTACAACGCTACCAACTGACTGCATCTACTTGGAACATTTTACATGGAATTTGATCATAAATCTCCTCAGATACTCACGGAGGATCCTGATGGACTTTCAGCAGCGGCTGACGGACACAGATACAAAGCGAGGCACCAACTGTCACCTATGATGGCGGAGGAAGAGCCTCATTAAAGCCACTGAGGCTCAAACACGCACAAAAATACTTCATCAAAGGGGCCACAGGGGCGACAGTGAAATGAGTGTGAGCAGAGAATGCTCTGTTTTCTACTTCCCATTCATTCATGGGGGGGGCCCCCACTTGGCCAGCGGCCCAGACACACAGAGAAGGAAAACTGCCTGACGACAGCAGCAGCAAACTGTCGCATAGAGAAAACCGAAGTGAGTCCACGTCCACACTCGTTCTCCATGGTTCTGTCCATCGTCCAAATGGGTCCGGGAAGCAGATTTTGTTCAAACCTGGTCTCAGGGTGACAACGTTTGAACTCTCCGCCCTCGCCCTCACATCTGGACGGCGAATCCACACATTTTCTGTATCGAGGTGTCATGGCCCCATCCCCCGACCTCTGACCTTTGATCTCTCCACCCCCGACGTCTCATAACAACAACGCTGGTGCTGCAGAACAACAGTCTGTTCAGTCCTGAGTGTTTCTTCTTCTGCGTCTGTCTCGTTGCTCCACGTTGAATCTTCATTCTTTTTTCAGTTCTCAGTGTTTCTCTTCATTTACTTCAAGTGACAGCGACTGGATCTTGTTACCGTAGTAACTCCGACAAGACTGGCATAACTTTGTGCTCACTTTTCCGTCAAAAGTCTCATATCATATTTGCTCAGTGGCGCTCCACTGTCTCTTCCTCTAAGTTTTTGGTGAATGTCAGTGCCACCTACAGACCTGGAGGATGAACTACAGCCTGTCCTGTCGTTATATTTTTGATATGACGCAGAGGAAGACAGAGGGAAAAAAAGACGGTTTTGGCCTCCAATACGAAATGAGCCAGAGATTAAACTGCACCAAACATTTATCACCTCCCAAACATCCTTGAGTCCGCCCACATCACACAGGTGATTGGTCCAAACTGATTCTGTTCATAGTCCATGAGCAAACATGGATCTTGACGGTGAAGTTCAGAGGAGGTTACTGAGATGTCAAAAAGCCCTTCAACCAGAAAACGTGTCTTCCCCCCTACCGTTTAAATAATGAATTTCCTTCCTCTAACCTACTCTGAATTTGCTCCACATTTCCAAAGCGGTATGTTTGTTTTTTAGGTGAAATGTTTGTGGTGACAAAGGGATTCATGAAACAACGGAGTGAAGGAGCGAGCTGGGCTGCTTGGTGGAGGAAATGCCTTCCAACTCTGTTCAACAATGGTTTTCCTTCCTGTCTGTCTGTAATGGAAAAAGCGTGTGATGAAAATAGATCATACTCTTGTCAACATCCTACGTTGTGTAGTATTTTTTCCCTCCTCTTTCATGTGATTCAGGTAGTAGGTGTGTCGAGCTGCATGTGTGAGTTGTTGTTTTTTTGCAGCCGATGCATTTTTTAACAGCAGGGAAGAAGTCGCTGCTGCAGCGTGTTCGGAGCGCCGACATGTCGTCTCTCATGGAACGGTCCACAGATGCAACCGACTGACCAACAACAGTTGATTAGTGTTACACTGGTGTTCCAACGTGTTGCATTGTGGCACCCGAGATGCTCTGTCTGATCCCAAAGTAAGATGAGACGAGACGAGAGAGAACATGGGACAAACATCCAGCAGCACACCTCCCGCCGCTGTAGATCAGATAAATCAGAGGGCGTTGGCAGCGAACAAACACCGCGTGATCAGATTAAGAAAACATAACCCCCCTCAGAGGTCATAATGGATGAAGAGGACCGACTCGACCCCAGCCACACCAAAGGTTCATGTACATGCTTCACATGCCGCAGCCACACACGAAACCAATTACCACGTCAATGGCGACCCACCGTGTGTGTGTGAGTGTGAGTGTGAGTGTGAGTGTGAGTGTGTGAGTGTCACCTTCAATGAGTCGACTGGAGGGAGCTGATCCTCCAGTGTCGGCTCAGACAACCTGACTTCCTGCCGGTGTTTCTCACTCTGTGTCTGATCTGATGGCCCCTCCCCCACCTGCCGACAACCTCGTCTCCCCCATCCAGAGCTGATGCGGAGCAGTCAGAACCAGGAGCTTACACCATGCCACTTTCGTGATTTTTTTTTTCTTACGGTCCTCTTTAAGTTCAATTTCCTGACGCATTCCAGTTGTTCCAAAGATGCAGACAGGAAGTAGCTACGCCCACACCCCCTCCCCTTGACTAGGAATTCCGTGTCTCTCACACTGAGGATGTCTGAGTTCAAAACTCGACGTGATGAGTTGTGAGTTGTGTTGGAAAAAAACTGTTCCAGTTGTAACGTTCTACTGGCCGGCGGCCCCTCCCTCGTACCTACGCCATCTTCTGCGTCCGTCTGTCTCAGCCCCACACTGAATCTCACCAACACGTTTTGGCTTTTTTTCCCCATTTTTCAGTGTTTTTCTTTGTTTCCTTGAAGCGATAGCGACTGAAAGTGAGACGATCTTGTTGCCGCAGCAACTCCAAGAAGATCGCAATCATTTTCATATTTACTCTTTGAACACAGAAGTCCAGCTACATCTTACCCTACGCCATCGATGGGACACAAGAGCATGAATCTGGGTTTTCTTGTTGCAAGCAGGAATGTTATTCCAGTGTGGTTGCACATAGAAACTGTATTTGTCAACTAAGAACTAAGTTAGGAGTGATGACCTCAGAGTTCCGATACAATTGGAAGCATGAGGAAGATGGCAAATAACTGTGTAATAATAAAAGTGGTGAGCAGAGAGTTCCAGCTGTAAACGCTCATCAGTCACCGTCGACCATTTGTCTACGTGAGTTAGTCTCAAGACACAGATCCATCAGAGACTACAAACCCAGTGACGCAGTAAAACATAAAATAATATACTTGTTGGACACCAAAGTGCAGGACTGGTTACAGGCAGATGAAAGGACTCCCCAGTGAGCAGGGTCGGTCCACGGTAATCGGATTCCTTTGAAAAACACATCAGAATTACTGTCTCAGACAGTCATCCCCTCTAATCCAGCAGTTTGGAAATGCCGCGCCGCGCATTTTATTTCAAAAAGCCCCGGGATGGACAGCAAGAAAGAGACGTGTGTTCCCTCGACTAACCCGTCATTATGTCAACCTGGACAACAGACCACAGGCGACTCTCTGTCCCGGTCAGACAAGAACGGAGCTCTTCTGAAATGGACTATGACTGTGTGAATCTTTAAGCAGACAATGCCCCCCCCCCCCCCCAAAAATAA
>CAAKHB010001750.1:62200-85758 GCA_901007665.1 Aeoliscus strigatus | reverse complement strand
GAATTGTTATTATCGATATCAGCAGTGGAAGAAGCAGTCGCTTGTCTGTGGGACATTAATGTTATTAGTGAGTCACATCTGAACACTCGTGTGAGGGAAGAGATGTGTGTGTGTGTGTGTGTGTGTGTGTGTGTTCCAATGCACCAGAGGAAACTTGGAGGAGGAATGTGTTTGAACTGTAGACACGTGTGCTGTTTTAAAACTAAATAGATCAATAAAGTCATGAATCTGCCTGTGAGTGACATAAATAGATGTCTCGAACAGCCGATATTTTATTTTACAAATTCATGGGAAATAAAATGTATTGACAGAATATATTTTTTTATGTCAGAGCTTCATTCACAAACATGGACTGAAAGCACATTTAGTACATTTATATATTATATTAAAAATATAAATCTATACACATATGCATATTCTATTTGATCACTGTATATGATTTTTCTCTCCTTATTCTCTATTTTTAACTTGTATTTATGAGAAGTGATGGGACAGGTGACAGGTCACAAGGAGACGACTGTTTCCATGGTAACGGTAAACGCAGCAGCCGAACGGATCATGTCGAACTTAATCCACCGAATGTCTGAGGAGGACCGGGACTTCCACGAAAGGAAAAACGCCGCCGCCGAGTTCTTCCGGATGAACCGAGTCCCGGAGGAGATCGAACGAGCTCTGAACCATCTGTTCGTCCACGAGCCGCCGGACCTCCACGGCTTCCTGGTGTGCTAACACTTAGCTTATTCAGCTAGCTAGCTAGCTACTTAGCTAGCTAACGCGTAGTTGAGCTCAGCTAGCAGTGTCATTAGCTGCTAACCAACTCCAGCAGCCCAGACAGGCGTTAAAGATGCTGTTGCTAATATTAGTAATATTAATAAGGATATATCTATAAATGTTAATCAGGTTTGCTGTGGTGACTGCGTTTATGCTTGTATAGCCAACCGAATTATCCAGATTAAACATGGCCATGGAATTCACGCATTAATTTATATTAAAATGATGATGTGATCTTAAACTAGATTAGATAGAACTTTATTCATCTGTTGGGAGTTCCCATAAAAACATTTCAGGACTCCACAC
Organism: Aeoliscus strigatus; assembly: GCA_901007665.1. Lineage (NCBI taxonomy): Eukaryota > Metazoa > Chordata > Actinopteri > Syngnathiformes > Centriscidae > Aeoliscus > Aeoliscus strigatus. The sequence continues at coordinate 84,681 of CAAKHB010001750.1, read as the reverse complement.
ACCCGACACAGGACACTGTCCAATAGAAAAACATAAAAATAGAAAACCAAGAATGGTTTAGACCAGCAGTAACAAATGTATATATCTGAACTGTGAAATATGAAATTATGTTAAAACGTAATACTTAACCGTTCAGATGATCCCGCTGAATCAGATGAAAAACCCAAACAAACCACTTAGTTATACACGTGTGCTGTGTTTATGATTCATTTCACCAGACACAACACAGGTTTTCCACAGGACCACATTCGAGTTCACAATATGGACACATTTTCTTTCATATACTAGTAAGTTGTCAAGTCCCAGTCTGGTCATAAATGTCCATCTGGACAGACAGTCAAGATCTGAAAATCTAAAGAATAAGATGCACCAATGTTTTGTTTGTCTGTTTTCTAAGTTGTACTTGTATGTATCATACAGCATGAAGACTTGAAGAATGTTCCAGTGAGGAAAAACAAAGCTGAATGTAAAAATGCTTTTTGCTTGCTGTTCAATTTGATCAAGTTGACCGCTTTCACTTTCTCTTTAGGCCAATTATTTCACAGACCTCTCTGCGCCGCCGAGGGTCAGCAGACTGAATGGAAGGGAGGTCTACGACGCCAGAGGTCAGCTGTCCGTGGAGGCCGAGGTCTTCTGCATCATTTGCAACGAGGAAAAGGTCCTTTTCATACATCACATTTGGCCCCTTTGGGCCGGAGTTGGAAGTCACATGGCAAACAGCTTGAACTGTACTGACCGTCCCTCATCTGGCACATTTTAAACAGCAAAAACTCAAAATCTTACCAAGAAGATTTGTCTTATTTCTCGTCTAAATGTCTTTACACTTAAACCAAGACATCACCTGAAAAAGTAACTTGTTTTTTTAGACAGTTTTCTCTCGTTTCAAGCAAATCTTCTCTTGGAAAAAAAAATCTGGCAGTGGAACATTTGTTTGGATTGGAATAAGAAAAGAAATCTTGCTCCACTGGTAGATATTTTCTACTTTCAAGTGAAATTTTGCTTGAAACAAGTGGAGAATGTCGAAAACAAGTCATTCTTTTTCAGCGAATGTATCGTCTTTTGAGTGTAATGAGTTATGCGTATGCGCATCATAACGACTGAGCAAACACAGGACGCTGTCTGATGGGCCGAGGGGCCGAGGAGACGCTCAGGAGAAGATGTGTCGGTGATGTGAAGAGGCAGCTGGAGCGTCGAAGGTAGCAATCAGAGAGCAGATCGCGACCTTTGGCCCCCTCGCAGTTGGCTTCTTACAGTATCACAAGCAACGGCAGAGAGATGAGACGCGACACCACGAGCCAAGGTCGTGCCGAGGTCAGCGTGGGCACATACTCAGCCGACAGACATGCATCAATGAGCTGACAGCTCAGCGGACGTGGGGGAGCCTCTGAGTTTATGTGTTCAACTGAATTTGAAAATAAAACAACTGAGGCCACTGGGAATTCAGCGCCAGCAGCAAATCACACATCTGTGTGTCGTGTCATATAGTAGTGAACAAACTAGCACTTAAGCTCGTGCAGGGTTTGACATAGCCTGACGTCACCTCTGCAGAAATGGAAAAAAACGACAACAATGACCGTGATTGGATTTGGTCATGTGACTTCTCTGTCACAGTCCTAGGCGGCCCACTAGGACCAACCGACCACTTTCAGCCGCTGTGGTTTCAACAAAAACGTCCTCCCACTGTAAAGAGCGCACTCCCACCAGCCGCTGTGGACGCTCACGCCGTCTGCCTCAGGTGTGTGCTGTGCCCTGGGAACAGGAGCAAGAGCGAGAGTCATGATGCACAGGAATGCTGGAAACGTCAGCACAGGCTGAGGTGGCACTTGAACACCATTGTACGAGGGGGTGGAACGTCAGGAGCACAGCCGACTGTACACGGCTGCAGGCCTCGTGTCCTCACGTGAAACAATGACAGCTGCGCTGGAAAGAAGAGCTGTTGTTCTGGTTGGGGGGGGGGGGGTCTGCTTGATGTTCAACATGGTTTTGGTGTGAAAATGTTTGAGGTTTGAACTCAGACGGTGAAAGAACGGAAGTGTGTGATCCTCCTTCTACCGACCATCAGGAAAAAGCTGCACACTCGTTTTTTTCCTATTTGTAGTGTGGTGGTGTTATTTACATCTAGAAAAGTCCTCGTAGATCTCAGACCTCAACCAATCAGCTCATTTCATCCAGTGCCATCATTCGTTGATCTCCTCTGATACACTCATTGATCATCAAACATGACTTTGTCTCTAATAGTCAAATAGTCATGACAAAATCATGAGACACCTTGTTACAGAAATCATGACCTCTGACCTCTTGTTTTTCCTTTTTCCACCACCAACATTCAATCATCCGGTCCTGGTCCATAACTGTTGCAGTCTGCTCACATATATGTTTCGGTCTCCTCCATGTCTTGGGTGTACAGAGTACGTCCTGCGCTGCCATTTCCAGCCTCCTTGAGCCTCTGGGGGCGTCGCTGGACGAGGAGGTGAAGAGCTCTGACAGGGCCGAGCACGTGGCGACGGCCGTCCGCTGGATAAATGAACCTCTGAGCCAGATGCTGAAGAACCTCGACCCATGTGACCAACAAGAAGTCGATCGGATACTCAGGTTGTGTAAAACCACTTCACAAGGTGTTGTCAAAGAATGTTCCGGAAAAGGTTGGGTGTGTTTCTGCACCCTGACACGTCCATTTTAAAGGTTTGTTGGTTAATGGGGCTGCATGTCTCCATGACTCCAGCAGCCCAGACCGAACGTGTGAATTAAACTACACTAGAAAATAGAATTGTTGGCAATTTAATGTGGGGAATGTTTGATAGGTCAATAACAACACTATCGTATTAAATTACTGTTTATATCTATATATCTACTATTATTTATGTAATATAATATAATATAATAATTATAATATATATTGTTTTATTTTGGGGGGGCATCACAAAGCAATAGAGCTGAGGGCGCTCAAGTTACTAGCAGCGGCCCTGCTCAGAGCAGTGCTTCCAAGATGAACTGGAACTGGAGTGGTGGAGAAGAACGCTGTGGTTTCTTTATATTACGACAATGTGACAAACAAACAAACATTACTAAATAAAACAGGGTCGGGGAGGGGGTCCGCTGCGTGGTGACCTCCTGGAGTGGGGTCACGGAGAGGTTAATGCTGTTCATTTGTTTGGCTTATGTCACAGCTTGTCATATCATCATGGTGCACTAATCTCCTCTTATTGGTTGTGTTTGCATGTCTCACGAGAGAGAGGCTTAATGAGTGTGTGTGTTGTGTGGGGGCAGGGGGGGGTGACTGTAGGAGGTTTGCATAGTATGTGAAAATGTGTGAATTGTTCCGACACACAACATGAGCGATAGTTCTTCTCTCAGGTATGACGACAGGGTGACTGGACGAGTGGGTCGTACAGCGTCCAAAGGGTCGGCGGTTTGAATCCCGGCTAACCCTAGATCCGTCTTTGCTCCGTCAGTGCGCTCCGTCCATTTACACCGGTTGAGTTTGACCTGCGTCGCGGCTCCGGTCTGTCAGTCACGTGACCGACAAGTTCGCGCTGTGAAAAAAACGTATAATCGCGCAAAACTTCATGTATGTGTGATAAATCCAGAAAGAAACACAAGTGTCTCCAGGTGGAGAAGCAGAGGAGAGTCGGACTTACTTGTGTTTGACTTGGTTTTCGGTGTTTTGTGCTTTTAGCATGGACAAGTAACTTGTTAGTAAATAAATACTCTTAATAAACATACTGTGTCGAAAGTACTAGTGTGATACTGTAATAGTGTGAAATACGATTTGACGTCAACGTCGAGCGTTTTATTCTGAAAAGTACCCGGATGTTTTATTTTGTTTCTGTGTTGGACTTCCTGCCCCGTGCCGGATCGGAGACGCAACGTACATGCAGCCGGTGGAAATGGGGCGTCAGACTGTCGCCCACTGTTGTCTGAGTGTGTGTGTGTACATTGTGAAGCGCTTATACCCCGAGGCTGTCAAAGAACGTCCGTTGACCATGTATTATGTATGACCGCTTGAACACAGCGATGCATCAGGGACTTGCTCGTGAGTTGTGTTGCGACCCGACAGAGGCCAAATCTGTGAAAGAAGGTCACTGCCACCGACGAGAGACCATCGAGCCCAGAAGTCAAAACACACCTCCAACACACAAGAAGACAACGAAATGCAGCTGGGACGTGTCAGCGGCAGGCGGGAGGAAACACAGACTGTCAAAATAAGACAGGAAGTACACGGGACGAGAGACAACCAGACAGACGGACGACAAAACTCGGATGGATTAGGACCGACACAGACGCCATGTGTCCGAGTTCAACTAGTTCTGTAATAAGCAACAGATGCATATTAAGATATGTGATCAGTAACGTCCGATGCGTTCCGTCACAGGGACTTCTTCGTGGCCCGTGAGCTGGAGGAGAAACAGAACGCGGAGAGGAAGCTGGAGGAGCAGCCTCCTCCCAGCGAGCCGGAGGAGGTCCCACCTCCACTGCCTGCACCCACCAAAGTCAAGAAGAATGCAGACAAAGGTACGATGGTGAATGTGAGCGGGCTGTCAGTGGAGGAAGTTAGAAAACGCCACATGGTCCTGTTTTTTTTTCTCCGTGAAGTCAAACAGAAGAAGTCCCTGGACAAGCGATCACAAGACGTGGCGCCACCAGAACCACCTGAACCGGTGCTGCCGGGGAGTTTGGCCATTGGCTCCGTGTCACTGGCTCTGGCCAGAACCGGATCTCAGCTGCGTGGAACCCCTCTCTACAAGTACATCGGAGCGCTGAAGAACCCTGCGGTCAGACCCACACACACACACACACACACACTGGACTGAATGTGACGGTCTCATACATTCAAAAGAATGAATCTTTTGGGTGAACGAGCTGTACTGAATCACAGACTGAAAAGATTTGTCCGTTTCACAGTTTAGGTGAGTGCGGCGGTGAGCGACTGCGGGTGAATCTGGTTCGCTGGTTCGTTTCCTGCAAACAAGTCGACTGATACAAATCACTCTCTGACAGCGAAACTTACACTGAAAGTGAAAATGACTGTATTTGAACGATAAGTAATAAACGTAGTTATTTACAAGACAAAACATGGTCTAAAATACTATAGATCAGTTTAAAGAACGGTTAAAATCCACATTCACCTCTGTCATTTCAGTCATGAGCGAAAATGTGAGCGAATCTTCTGAACGAATCTTTTTTACTGTACGGATACTACTGATTCAGTACACCTGCAAGAGCCTTTCTGCCCATCACGGTCTCATCCACCTTCCCTCAGGCTCAGCTCCAGTTTCACAACCCCGTTCCCCTGGTGACGTTGCTGAGCTGTGGAAAAAGCTCTCTGGGAAAACTGAACCTGCTGGAGGAAATCATCGCGATCCCTGCAGCCGGGCAGGGAGTCCGACAGGTGATGTGTCCCACGTGGGGTTCTCCCACCTACCTCTTTCACAGCTGCCTGTCTTACGCCAACTTTACGACGAACTGCAAACTTCCTGAACAGACCATCACGATGACCCTTGAAATAAAAGAGGAGCTGATGAGAATAATGAACGAGACAACCAAAGGCGGGGTGAGGGACGCGCACATCTGTTCTCCACAAGAACTCACAGCTGACTTCTAATAGAGCCGATGAGTTCTAGATTCACGATGTAAAGTGTTTTTTTTAGCTTCCTGAGCGCTCCTGAGGGTACTCACCAAAGATGGTTTCTTTCTTTCCTCACTAATCTTCCAATAATTCAGCTGTGAAAGCTCAGACCGAACATTTAATACCACACCTATTCTATTTACCTTTTTCTTCACGCAGCATTTGTCCACCGCTTTGTCCCGTGACCTTTAGCGCTAACAATCGGCGAGGGCGAGTGGAATACGTTCATCTGCAGTGACCTTGGAGACCCAACTGTCCTATTCACTCTGAAATAAACCCTTTGTCGCTCCCACTGAGCTGCGTCTCCTTTCAACACAAGTATTAGCAGAAGGGATACGTAAACATCGTAGGTTGACCGTTTAACACCGGCAGTATCTCTGCCAGTACAGTCACGCTGCTTTGGAGTACCGTAATCACACGAATATGTGCGCCCTCAGAAAAGGTTCCTGAATGCTGTGAAAGTGTCATTCGGTTCCTCTACCTGGTGTGAAGACGGAGCTAGAAGGAGGAGAAAGCGTCCATCGGTTCCTGGAGGTTGACAAGTTGCTGTCATGAACGGTGAAGGGGATTACCGTAATGACAGCTACGTGACTGTTCTCAGCTTTCAGGACCCGTTGGACGCTTTCCACGCTACTCTGAAGTGTGAATGTAGAACCGGGGACAGCGTTGGCGTTCACCCTTTCTAGAGAAAGATTCTATTTGATTTGATCTTCCATCCCTCTCTGTCTCTACACACTCACGTGAATGTTTATGCATGTTTTGGTAAAAATGTCCCTCAACTGTCAAGAAACCACATCTGATAACGTCATTGGCTCGTAACAACAAACTTGAGACATAGTTAAACCCATCCTTCACGATCGACTCCTGAAGGCAGGATACGTGGGGAGGTTTGTGTGACGGTGTGTGTCTCTGCTCCGAGGTCGCCTCGGCCTTCCTCTCCGACAGCGGCGCGCCGACCGGTAGCTACGACCGACCGGAGCAGCCTCTGGAGCTGATCGCCGAAGCCTGCGCAAACCTCGGGCTGACGCTGGGAGCTGAGCTACATTTGGCTCTGAACTGTGCCGCCCCGGAGCTCATGGACTACGTAAGTTGACAGTGGGTGGATGGGGGAGATGCTGCAGGAGAGAAGGTGAATGTCTTCTCTCCCTCACAGTCGAAAGGAAAGTACGAGATAGCAACGGGAGCGTTCAAGTCTGCCGACGAGTTGGTGGACACGTATCAGACCCTCGTCAGCAAACACCCGGCGGTCGTGGTGTTAATCGATCCACTGAGGAGAGAGGTATCGGCCGATCTTCGTCAACACACGCAGACAGCTTCTGACCACAGTCGGAGACTTTTTGATTTTTGAATCCATCTGAACGTCACAAACTGTAATTTAACGAGGAATCAGTGGTTGTGGAGCAGGTCTGCTGTAACCACGCTTCGTGTAGAGACGTTTTAGTGGAATTAACCCTTTAACACCGTCGATACAAATTGTCCAAATTGTCTCATGTAACAACACGCCGTCTGTGTGTAGCTAACCTGTGTGGAGTCATGTGATCTGTGTTCCTGGAGCTGCTCCACCGCCATTTAACACCAACGCTATCGCTAGCGTACTTTGGAGTACTGTAATTACAAGACTGTTCACGCTATCAGACAACGTCCAGTGGTTCCTGAAAGCTCGGTTCCTCTACCTGGTGTGAAGAAGTGACAGTGATAGTCTTGATGGCAGATGGCAACTTGGGCAAACGTGTGTGTGTGTGTGTGCTATCTCTGGAAGGACACGGAGCAGTGGGAGAAGCTGACCGGTGCCATCGGTGCCTCGTGTTCGCTGCTCTGCGACGTCACACACAAACGTCACGCTCCACCCCTTCCTGGTGTCAAAGGTCACATCATCAAACACGTGAACGAGATGACCGTCAGCGACCTGATCCGCAGCGCGTCACAGCAACAAGGTGACACACACACACACACACACACCAAAGTACGGAACCAGAAAGAAGACGATGTCCACAGCAGAAGGCACACCCACCACACGAGTTGACGTGTCTTCTCGTCTCTAATAACGTGTGTGTGTGTGTGTGTGTGCCACAGGTTTGCTGTTAATGGGAGCAGCAGGCAGCGAGTCCTGCAGCGACGACTCCCTGTCAGATATCGTAAGTCCTCAGCAGGAAAACGTCCCTCAGCAGACTGACAGAGGGGGAAACGGTCCCACGCTGTGTCTCAAATCACGTACTTCTCTACTTAAACTGAGTATTCAGAGTACATGAGTGTGTTCACACTGAATGAGTAGGTGAGTATGTAACAAAAAGTGGATCGATGGAACGTTCCACCCTCAACGTCCTCCATCAGAGTGATGACCTTTGACTTCTGGAGATGGTGGAGGACAACAGCGACACCACGGGGACGTAAACGGCCGATGGAATCCAGGCCAATGCTAACGTTAGCCTGCTAGCTAGTAAACCACGGCGCATGTAGTTGACGCTGACGTGTACGTCTGGTGCGAATCGTCTTCACTGTAGATTGAGGTTGAAGCTGTGAGGTCAGAGGTCGACGTGTTGGAAATACTCACACTAGGGCATCGCCACCAAGTTTCATTTTTCACGTTGGCTCTGGTCCGAGTGCAGCACTTTTGATTTCAAACAGTTGAACCCTGACGAAATTTGTGCACTTCGTAAGTACATAGGGTGCATAGTGTACTACAAAGACTAAGGGAAGTATGAGATTTGAGACACAGCAACGGATGATGGCCCATGGCGGAACCCTCGGCTGAGGCCAATCTACAGCGTTAGGAGACATAGGTGTGATGTGGACATTACACGACGCAAATGTTTGCCGATGCAGGTTTTACACGACGAAGATCCGGGGTCAGATTTCCCTGGTTTGGAGGGCGTTCCATTTGGGAACTTCCTCTCCACAGCTCGGAAAACGACCTGACTTCCGACTGGGGGTGACTTGGAACGCCAATTAAAGCGCTAATCAAACATCTGCCCGTCCATTCCCATACTCCCACGGGGCCTCTGATTGACGGGTCCCGCTCCCGCCCCCCCCCGCGGCTGCTCTCCTGTCAGCTGATTGGGCCGACCGGTCTGTACCGGCTCCGACCCCCGTTTCCCAGCGACCGCCTGTGTTAAACGCTCTTTTCCTCCGTCAGGCCGTGGGTTTGAGCGCCGACTATGTCAAACTGGGGGGTCTGAGCGGCGCCGAGAGGATGAACAAATACAACCGTCTGATTTCTATAGAGGAGGAACTGGAGCGCCAGGGAATCACGGGTACGTGTTCTCTACTTGGGCAGAGAGGGAGGAGGTCAGACAAAGACGGAGGGAGAGAGACGTCTGAGAACACACACACCTCTCTCCCTCTCTCTGTGTGTGAGATGAAAGGGAACATGAGGAATCATACAAGTGTGTGTGTGTGGGAGAAGAACCCCCCCCCCCCAGTGGGTCTGTTAATTGGCTCCCTAACGACATACTTTCCCATCCGTCGACAAACCGGAGACAGAGAACGTAAACGATCCTAGTGCTAACTACGTGATCAGACAACGTAGGACGCTGAGCTGCTGTCATTACGGTAATGACTCACCACCAACAGAGCGATAGGGATTACCGTAACGACAGCGACACGGCTGCTCTCAACTTTGGTCACGTGATTACGGGACTCCAGTGTATGCTAACGTGGACGTAGCGCTGGTGATGTTAAAGGGTTGGTCTGTGTTTTTTGTCTCGTCCACAGGGTCCAGGACGTCCCCCCCTCCGCTGTTCCCTGACAAACCCCAGGAGCCTCCAGAGGAAGTTCAACCCCCCGACCCCGTCTGACTTCAACCAGCGGTATCCCCACAGCTGCTGTCATGTTAGCATACTTTGGAGTACCGCGATTACTCCACTATTTTCACTGTCAGAAAGCAAAAGCTGAAAAGTTACATTGAAAGGACAATGTTGCTGTCATTACGGTAATCCCATTCACTCTGTTGCCGCAAACCGTCACACTACCGTAATTACAGGCTATTTGTGGAAACGTCCAACGGTTAGGAGAACGAGACAACGTTGATTGCTCCTGAAAGTTGAAAGAAGAACAATCATGTTGCTGTCATTACGGTAATCCCATTCGCTTGGTGGATTGAAGCCGTTACCGTAATGACAGCAACTCGACTGTGAAGAGCAACGTGTCAACTTCCAGGAACTGATGGACGTTTTTTCCTTCTTCACAGCAGGTAGAGGAACCGAGGGACACTTGTCAGCTTTGTGATGGAGCAAATAGTTGAGTAATTACGGTACTCCAAAGTATTCTAACGTATCACCGGCGATACAGTGGGTGTCAAGGGGTTTGTGTAATCAGAAGAGTGATTTCTCGGCTCCCACAAAACATCCCGTCGTCCTCAGAGGTTGATAAAAGCCGTAGTGACACACAGGTCTGACGCCTTCACGGCAATTATCCTGGAACGCAGCATCACTCGAACCATCGACACAAAGTATCAAACCTGCGACCCTGATATTTGTGTTTTGTTATTTATGCGTCATTGTGAGAGTGAAATGTTCCGTTTTCTCCCTCGGATTAGAGGACAAGGCCACAAAGTGTCTAATCACAGATAAAAGAAACAAGGATTTGAAAAGAGGATGAAGGATTTATTTTAACGCCCTCAGCGGCACCGACCAGCGCTGAAGAGCAACACACACACCGTACACACACCGTACACACACCGTACACACACTCCGTACCACCAGCTTCATTTCACAGGTCCGCAGCAGTGAACCTCTGCGGGTTCATTCCTGATGAACAGGTCCACTTCCTCTGGTGTTCTGGAGACTTGGTACTGAACGATTCGGTAAATGAACCTTTTGAACGAATCTTTTTACTGAACAGATTCTAATGTCAGTACACCTGAATCTACTACCTGTCAAAACTTCACCATCTCCTTCATGTATGGGCGTCAGTTCGGTTTGATGTTATGGACAGAGACGCATTCAGTACCCCCCCACCAACCCACCCCCTCAACCCCCTCAACCCCTGTTTAATCTGTTGAAGATCCCTTAGGACTCAATTCAGAGTTTAGATCATCCACAGAGAATCAGTCCATCAGGTCATCTCCTGCTCCGTCTCTGTTGCTTCTCTTTTCAAAAACCTACTAGAACTGTGTTGTGGAAAACAGCACCAGGACCGAACCGACTTGGTCGCCATAGGAAGAAAAAAAAAGCGGTGGGTAGACGTCCCGTTTGTCTCCGTGTTCTACATTGTTTATGTCTATGTTGCCGTAAAAGACTCCATTTTGGCAGTTTGTCACAGCCAACGCCGTGACGTCAACACCCACACCGAAGAGGAGGTGGAAAACAACCTGAATGGAACCAACCCGAGCCGACCGAGTAATGGAAAAAAAATCCCATAAATGAACACGTGGATGACAGAGTGAGTTCTCCCGGTGATGAATCCGGTTAGAGAAGGAGCTTTGAGCCACAATAACATTTCCTCTGCTCGGTCCTCGGGGGCATTGGAGGCTGCAAATTGCACCTTGTTGCTAAACGAAGCCTGAAGCTCTAATTACGCCGCGCACACAATAGGTGACGGACATTGCACACAGTTCACAGCTCTCATGTTTCAGCTCCTCACTCGCTCACGGAAGTGTCTGGGAAAACCTCGGCAGGTGTGGAGAGGAAGAAAAAGCGACACGGGAGTGACGGCCATTGTGTTTGAATAAGCAGCGCGGCCATTGTAATTTTCAAAGGGCACAGGCGGATCCCCGGCTCACAAGCGACAACGAGCCACCTTTGACGGGGGCTTAAAGGGCAAATCCACCTCAACACTGTTACAAAAACACGAGTGCTGAAGAGTTTAGCATCTCTCAGATGCCAAACCGATGGGACTCTAGGGAGAGGCACGAAACAACAGAACCATCTTCATGGAACTTGTCTGGAGGAGAAACTAGCAGCAACAACTTTTGTTTCAAAATGATTATCTCAGCAGTTGTTACACCGAAGATTGGTCTCAAACTGACGAGTGTATTTCTAGATTTAGGCCCTGTCCACAGAGAGACAACCGAAACGGTTTTAAAAACATTTTCCGTCCACACAGAGTCGTCTCCGCAAACACGTGCGTCCACACAAACCCAGTGAGTCCGCTGCAGTACATCCTCCAGACCTGTAGGTGGAGCAGTAATGCTGACACAGAAATACACCATCACAGAGAAGAAGACAGGGCACGTGCGAAACAAACACAGGAAGGAGAAGATGAATGGAACTAGAGACAGACAGACAGACAGACACAGACACAAGTCAACACGAGGAGACGCCATTGTTGTTGTCGATGATGTCATCGTATAGGTTGGACACACACAGGAGAAATGCTGTCGTCTTCAACAATGATTGTATTCAGGCTCCACAACGACCAAAATCTACTGATTCACCTGAACTCAGCTCCATGGTGACAGGGTCACAGTTACATTGTCTGTCCTGTCGACCTGAATTTGATGCAGTTTGACTGGTTCAGACCAGTTAAGGACCAGATGATTAAATGTTGGTGGTGTTCTAGAACCATCTGGAGCCAGGAATCTGTTGAAGGATTCTTTCTCATGTTCATCATCTGTGTCTAGAACTCCACAACAGCAGCAGTGGACTGTCTCTGTGGACCAGTGGTCAGTGGGTCTGTTAACACAAAGGTCGGGGGTCGGAGCCCACCCAGGGACGGAGGGTTGGTTTTGGTTTTACTACTGATAGAAAAAAAGAGGTCAGAGGTCATGATTTGTGTAACAAGGTGTCTAATGATGTTTTAATAACTATTTGACTATTAGAGACAAAGTCATGTCGTGGCTCATTGTCTCACAACAACAAACGAACCCAATAAAGCTTTGAGCTTGATTTCAGTAGAATGAGGCAGCGTCACAACAATCCCCCCGCCCTGGAACCTGGTTTTGGTTGAAGTCTGTAAATCGGTGGCGCGGCGGCTCTGGAGGTTGGTGTGTAATTACTCACCGGGAGTCTCCAAGGTTTGTACCGGTGCAGAGCAACAATCCTCAGAGCGGCGGTTCTTTGCTCAAGGCTGCAAACTGCTGCACGCGCACAATAAATTACCTTCAGCATATTGTAGGATTAAATGAGGGAACGCAGAAAAGGACAGTGGAAGACACACTTCTTTCATTTCACCCAAATTGAATGGCATCAGTTTAATTTGAGTTTTTTGCTCCAACTGCCGGGCCGGATGCTGGGGGATCCGCGGAGTCAGATGATCAACGTCAGAGAAGAGACGATGGGGCAGAGTCCTGCACGAAAACACAGACAGCCATTGTTTGGTAACAACCTTCTTGTTCTACGGTTGGCAAAGATTTTGTTTGAAAGAATCGGAGTCGTTCATTTCACAGTTCAGCTGAGTGCGGCAGTGAACTGCTGCGGGTGAATCTGACTCGTTGGTTTGCTCACTGCAACTGAGTCAACTGACACGAATCGCTGACTGAAAACAAAATGGACTGGATGTAAACACGAAGGGATAAACGTGGTCGATTACATCACAGGAAAAAACATGACGTGAACTACATGACAGCTCCTGGCAGAAAGTAAATCCATGAAACTGAACCACCGGGTTTATTTGATTCATTAATGCCAGAGGTGGGGAGATGGGCACTGAACGAGTCGGTGAACGAATCCTTTGAATGAATCATTCTACTGAGTGGATTCTAGTGAGTCGATGTTTGACCCTCGATAATTACGGCTGATGAGGAGCTGCCGCCCCCAGAGCGCTGATGAAATGGAACATCATCACCCAACAGATGTGACGTTCTGTTCCAACAGGAACCGTCGGCAGGGAGCTCCGGATGACCCCTGGCAGGGTTTTACAATGCTGAGTCAGCAAACAACGCAGGGCAACAGCCAATAATAGAAAAGAACAATGACGGGGAGATGTGTCGAACCCCGAAGACACAAATCGTCAACGAAATGAGATCGGATCAAGTACGGTCAAGTACAGTTCGACTGGATTCGACTGGATCTGGTCTAGATCGATCTGAAGTGAGATTGGTTATGTATTTTACTGTTCATGTAAAAGACGTCGCGCTTCAACTCAGACCATCGCTCACCCTCGTTACGGCTGCGGCTCCACCACGCCTCTCCGTCGGAGCAGGATCCTGCGCAGCTCGTCGTCACCGGTTGCCGATGGAGACGCCGGCGCCGCCTTGACTGGACGGGACGAGCTGCTGGACTTCATCTGGACGGAAACAAACGACGACCAACGGTCAGCCTCTGATTGGTTGGACTGTCAGTCGCACAACAATGTTGTGTACAAACAACAACAATGTCATGTAAACAACAAGAAACGCCGTCCAAGCATTATACAAACAATGTCCTACAAACAAGGGCCAACAAACAACAACACCGTCCCACAAACAACGCCATGGCTCCTTACCACGATTCCTCGGAGTTCCTCCATGGCCGGCAGCTTCTCCACCTGAGAGGGAAACGGGAGAAGACGAGATAAACGCCGACGTTCTTCGTCCAGCGTGTCTCAGACGAGTCCGCCTGGATGTTTTCTCCAAGAGGCCGACACAAATCTGTTCAATTTTCCCATCTTCATTATCGGCGCTGGGGGAACGCAGAGACTTAATTGCAGCTGTGGAGGACAATTTATCCTGTTTGCTCCCAACGAGCAGCTCTCAGCTGATAATAAGACAACGATTCCACCGGTGGAACGACGTGGACGCTCGAGGGTTCAATCAGCGTAGCGAGTGCAGATGGATCTTTGGTGAAACTACTATCAGACACCAAACAACTGTTATTTTCCGTTCTCATTCACCCACACACACTTCCCGTGTCCCATTTTCTCCAGAATGAGTCCGACCGGACGACTTCTCTGTCTTCACGATGACGGCTGGTCGGTGCTCGTCGACCAATCACGGTGTTTGAGATATGTTTAGTGTCGTGATGATATTTTGCTTTTTTGTTGTTTTTTTTTTTTTGGGGGGGGGCGGGGCAGTGAGCAGCATACAGTAACTCCAAAAGTTGTGAACGTATTGTGATGAAATGTAGAGTAACTGCTGCAGATGGACCAGGACCAGATGATTTAAATGGTGGTGGTGGTGTTCTAGAACCATCTGCTGATCTACCTGTCTCCTCCTCCTCCCCCCGCTGGCCGACTGGCCGACGGGTCGCAGCTGGACTCCGTTTTTGATCCGTTGCATCATTTCCTCCACAGCCCGCTGCCGGACGTCCACGTCTGCGAGAAGCAGAGAGACGACAGTTGACACGTTTTTAAAACGCTGAACCAAACACCCTTCGCCCGTTGTCTTGGCAACAGGCCACAGGAGCCTGCATGGGAATTTGTGTTTTTTTGTTTGTTTTTTTTTAAATAAAAATTGGAAAAAGTCACATGCAACAGAAGAACAATCCAGACAGTTGTTTTCAGTTTTTTCAGGGATAATTTGACTTGACAATGCTGCTGATTTCTATCTTTCTATTTTACGCCTCATTTGACAACCGTCAGTGTGTGAGGTTCAGATTCATCCACTTCTTTTTCATTTGTAAGTTCACATCAAAATGTAATTCTGCGATAAAAATAACACAGAAACAGCCTTTTAGAAAAGAAAAAAGAATATTCAATTCTTCAGCCTGGAACATTCAACGGGACGCACAATGGAGCTATTATCAGTGATGTCGCACAGAGACGACGACTCGTGAAAGTCACAGTGGAATATTTTCCCTCTAAATGCTTACAAATCATTCACGAGTCAGAGCAGAAGATCCTTGGTGGCACCTATTCAGCCCCGCGTGCTGGAGTGACCAATTCAGCTCGCACCTATTCAAAGGATTTAACAAAATGAGGTCGGCCCAGTCAACATGGCCGCTCTACCTGCAAGGCCTCGCTGTTGTTTGCAGAAATTGAAGAATTTCACGGGTTGACCTAATGGGCCGCCGTTCACGCCGCCCGGAGTTTACATTTTCCTCATGTGCCACTAACAACGGCGTTTGTCCTTCTGCAACAGAAGAGACGTTCACGGGCGGGGGTCCAAAGGTCAGAGACAGACGGAAACCGGAGCGAGACGCAGGTCCGACACAACAAACAGCTGTCCGATTACTGAAGACGGGAACATTTAATCCAAAAAAGTCAGCTACAGATGAAACAAATCATCTCAAAGGTTGGAAACATTTTGTCTGATTCTTCAGTGTGAACTACGTTCGTCGTCTGACGTCCTTCCATCAGTGGCAATGAGGTCTGCAAAGTTTTTCTCGCGTTACCGCGTCTGTAGATACCGTTGAAGAGTCAGCCACGAATGTTTGCAACCAGCATCGGGATTTCAAAAACAAACCTTCTGATTGCTACGGAAGAAGATTAGGGCCAAATGTACATTAAAAACTGAACGAGCTCAACATCATAAAACACAAATATTCATTATTAATAGAACACTACAGAACACTACATTAATAATCATATTATTATTAAGTTTTACATGTTCACCACGCAGCGTTTTTCTTGGTCCTAATCGTCTTCCGTAGTTTTCACGTCACTGTTTTATTCCTGGTGTACGTCAGCTGTCCATGTACCTGGTACGGCGTCACGGTCGGTCAGTGGAATGTCGCCGCTGGCGTCTCTTCTCCCTCTGATCAGTGACAACAAGGAGCTGCAGCGACAGACAGTCAGCAGCTTCTGTGTCGGGTGGTCTACACACACCCGTGAAATGACACTGTACAACTGTGTGTGTGTGTGTGTGTGTGGACCTGAGTGGGTTGGCTGGTGGGGTCGGAGCAGGCGGGGGTGGTGGCGGTGGAGGAGCAGGAGCAGGTGGCATGTTTGTAGTTTTTTGCAGTTTCTTCTGGAGTTCCTCCACTGAGCGGTGACGGTGCACGCACACACACACACACACACACACACGGGGCACAGAGGGACAGTCAGACGTGTGTGTGGTGGTGATTCATTCACTCGCTCACGTACCAGTGAACTTCAGATCCTTGATCTCCTCCCGGGCCTTTGACAACTTGTTCCTGTCGTCCTCCTTCTCGTCCTCCACCTGCTCCAGTTGACACCTCAGCACCCGGAGCTCCCTGTCGGCCGCACCGCCGCTGAACTGATCCTGGAGCTGCTTCATCTGTCGTAACAGCCACAAACCGGCAAACCAAACAGACATGACTGTAACCTACAACATAACATGATGACAACTGATCTAGTCTAGTTCTTTCTAGATTCTTCTCATCTCGGCCAACGAGGTTATGTTTTCAGAGTTAGAAAGAGTCAAAGAACCACCAGTGAGAGATCTGAGGAGAGCTGCCAGTCACGTCCACCCCGCCAAAATAAAAGAATAAACATCAATTACATTACTTTCAATGTCCCAAATCCATAAATCGAGACGTTCCACTTAAGGGAATCTAAATTAAACATCTATTGATTAAAAAAAAGAAAGAAAATGAAAACGCTACATGTTTGTCTAAAGTAGAAACTCTTCCCAGTCTGAATGTGTTTCCCTTTGTCCTCGGACTGATTTGTGATTCCTTCTCCACCCTGATGATTGTTCTTTTTATCACCATCTCTTCACGTGTGCGGGGGACAAATTCGGCTTGAACAACCTGGTGCATGCGCACGCGGTCGACACCCCGTCGTTTGATTCCAGGAAACAGATGGGGCACGGACACCCGCCACCTCAGCACACCTGCGTCTGGTGCTCCAGCTGCTGTGTCTCCAGCTGCCGCGTCAGCGCGCTGACCTGGCCGAGCGCCTCCTGCAGAGCGTGACCAGCCGACGAGGTCCGCGTCACGATCTCGTTCTGCCTTTTCAGAATCATCTGTTCCACCATCATCTGAGGGAAGGAAGCAGGAGCGTGTGACACCCACGGCGCCGCTGCTCTGACTGAGCGGACGTGAACTCGTCTCACCGCTCTGGCCACGTTCTCGGCCTCCGTCCTCAGACCCTGCTCCAGGTTCACGGCGTCCTGGAGGGCCTCGTACTCCTCCACGGCCAACTGGGACACTGAACACACGTTTCACCATGAGACGACGACGCCTCCGCGGCGGTGGCGCGTCGCCTCCCGCTGCTCTGACCTCTGACCTCGGTTGTATCGCCCCAGGAGCTTCTTGAGCCGCAGCGTTTCCGCCGTCAGCCCGGCTGTTTCCTGCTTCGCCTTCAGCAGCTGAAGAAGAAGCATCCATTGAAAGGGGACAGAGCATGTTCGAGAAACATTTGTCCATTTGATGACACATCAGCTGCTGCTTCAGGCCAGTGACTCATTTTGTCTCCAACACCGACACTGCTGACACGTTCATGCCAGCACACTTTGGAGTACCGTAATGACACAACTATTTACGTCCAATGGCTCCTGAATGATGAGAAGTGTCACTCGGTTGCCCTGGACAACAGCTGTCGGGGAAGAGATAACAGACACTGGACCTGTTGCACACACACACACACGTCAATTTCACATAAAAACACACACATTGGTATAATATGTCGTGATTTGCACATCTTTCACATCTCATCCATCTTTCATCTGTTCATTGCGATTTGAATACTTTTCTTATTTAAATTGTTTACCATTTTTATTTTATTTTTAAAATTTTCACTTTTACTTATACTATTATACTACTACTTTTACTATATTTTATTGTATTTATTACATTTACTTACTTTATTTGATTGTATTTGTACTTTTTCTCGCTATATTTTATTGTATTTTTCACGTTTACTTACTTTATTGTGTTTCTATTGATTTCTTTTACTTTCTGAATCCTTCATGCCCCCTGGGTCCCCATTTTTATTCCTATCACGCTGCTGGAAATGTGAATTTCTCGTGGAGATGAATAAAGTCTCTATTTATCTCTCTACCTGGTGTGAAGAAGCACAAAGAGGGGCGTTATAATCTTAGAGGGAACCGAAACTTTAACTACTGTGGTTTTCACACAACACGTAAAAGCATGTGCACGTCCGTTTGTCAGGTGAAATTATTCGGTGAAAAATCTAGAGCAATTTGGGAAGAAGTACAAGGAAATCATTTCACATTAAATATGTGTGTAACTGTGTAAATATGTCCACTACGGCGATGTTTGTTACTTGTTGGAGGTCTTTTTATTTTCTCTTTGGTTCTTTTTTCTCACTTACACATGCATTTGATGCGTTTCTTTTCATTTGAATGTTTACAAAAATCAAAAATCAAAAAGGAGCTTGGAGAAGGAGAAAAACATCCATCAGTTCCTGAAAGATGTCAAGTTGCACTTCACGTCCAAGTTGCTGTCATTACGGTAATGACCCGCCAGCTTACCGTAATGACAGCAACATGTCTGTTGTCAACTTTCAGGAACCGATGGACGTTTTTCTTCACACCAGGTAGAGGACCCGATGACACTTCTCAGCTCAAGAACCTTTGGATGTTTTCTGAAACAGTCACAGGATTATGGTCCTCCAAAGTCGGCTAGCAGGAATGTGTCACCAGTGAGACCGTCAGCGTTCAACCTGCTTTCTGGAACGAGCCACTGTTCATGTTTGCCTCCTAAATACTGAAATCCAATTACGGTGCTGCAAAGTGCGCTAGCATGAATGGATGAGCAGCGATACCGATGTGTTGACATAAGTTAAGATACATAAGATGACAAGAGTAAACACTCACGTCTTCCCTGGCCTCTCTCAGTTCTTCTCTCACTGCCTTGGAATCATCGACGGCTCGACTTTTCTCCTTCAGTGTCGACTGCAACGTGTTTTGCAGCTCTGCTCGAGAATCAAACAGCGTTTTCACGGATGGAGGACGACTCGGGAGCAAAGGAGAGCCGGTTTCTACGGCTTCCGCCGTGCTCGCAGTAACGTTTTTATTCATAGTAGTAACGAACAGTAACAAACTTTATTCATATCAGAGAACAAACAAACTGTGTTTGTCACAACAAATACAGGAAAAATGGAGAAGAAATAGAATAAATACAACAAATAATAAGAACGTGTGATGGGTCCGTGTGTGAGACCTGGACTGGTACCTGATAGTTTGTTCTGGCACTGCAGTGACACGCACACATCCTCAGCCTCGTCGTCCTCCTCCAGGTCAATGTGGCTGATGGTCTCCAGGCTGAGGTGGGACAGCAGCATCATGCTCTTCCTCTTCAGAGAGCGGTTCTGACGGGTCAGCTGCACGCACACATGGACGGAACCGCGTTAGACAGACGGTGCGTTCGTTAACGGACGCGTGAGAGGAACGCTCCGTTCCGACTGTGGCGGACGGCCCACTTCGTAACTCACGGCGACTTCTTTGTGTTCCATTTTCATCCCAATCTGTCCTAGTGTGTAACAACACGTTGTACGTACGACGGCAGTGTAACGACGTCCCACTGACAACAAACAGCTGTGTGTGTACGAGTCCTGACGCCATCTGGGATTCTGAGCCGATGGTTCAGACTTTGAAGATGGCAGCACACTGTCACCCTGGGTTTCTTGGATTGTGGGAGTTAACGCCACGGTAATGGACCAGCTGTAATGGAAAGCTCCCCAAGTTTCAGCACAAATTCTATCAGAAGTGATTTCACTCCCAGATAAAGTAACAGTTCACAAATATGCCGTTTGTATTTAACAGTCAGAAAACAGGGAAGAGGCGGATGAGATGCTCTGACTCCCCCTCGTCTGTCGTCGTTTTGCAATCAGCAGTAATGGCGGGACACACGCAATGACAAGGTGTGAAGGAGCAGACATCATTAGGGGCCGAGGAGCGCGGCGGACGCTCTGCGTTTACACGCGATCACAGTCATTTCATGTCACATGCGTTTGCATCATGCATCTGTGTGATTATCGCCGTCAACTCGCGTTCCGAGTCGCGGTTTGCGTTAAAAAAAAAAAAAAATTGCAAATTGATCAGTTCTAAGTTCAGGCATCACGACACGTACCCATTAGGGCGACCAACGCCAAGTAAAACATCAACGACAGCCGATGGGGAGGAGAAGCAAGGCAATTATGCAAGTTTGTCGGATGTCAACGGGAAGAAAAGTGGCCGGTGAAGACGAGAAAAGGGAACAAACGAGAAACACTTATTAACGGCACCCTGGTGGGACCAGATTGCAGCAATTCCATCTTTTGATGATGCCCTTCAAACCGCAACCAACAACAGCCAACATGGAAACACATTCTTGGGATAATAACCTGCATAAAAATAAAATGCTTAAAAAAAAAAAAACAAAAATAGAAGAAATACAACGTATTGTGACATTCCATCGGGGTCGCTGAGGTCACTGCTCAGACACGCTACTGGTAGACAAATATTAAAAAGTTACGGAATTAAAGGGCCTTGAGGGGAAAAGACGTGGGTATGTCGATTATCCAGCCTCGAATGAAAATGAATGATTTGTACTCGTCTATGCTTTATTGTCCCCATGGGGACAATAAAAGGAAGATATATTTCTGTGTGAAACGTTTTTGCATATATGAATGTAAATAAAAGAATTAAAAAAAGTTTGAAAAATTTGAAAATTGACAAATACAAGTTATAGACTTATAATACTACTACTAATAATAATAATAATGAACTGAAGAAGACTTTGATTATTCTGTTAATGGACATTTGTGAATCTTAATGTTAAATAAAATTCAGTAAAATGTGACACAACGCTGAGCAGCAGATGTCACGGCTGACGACCACTTGATCAACTAGAAAATCACTGGTCGCGCTCAGACCTCCGCCAATCAGCTCATTTCACCCAACTTCATTCATCTGATCCTCCAATAAGTTCACTGATCAATGAAAACAATCCAACACATCTCAGACTTTACAACGAACTGCAGGACCAGTGTTTGTGACATCTGAAGATGCTGAACTACACTGACCAACCGATGACACTTTGAATTATGTACTAATGAGGTTCTGATCAAGACTCCTGTTGGTTATTTTGAAAAAGGATCAAATAAAAGTAGAGGTGGTTTGAAACGTCCATGTCTGTAAACCATCAGTACCTTGGAGGCCAGAGCTTCAGCACTCTCTCTACACGTCCTCTCAATGCCCAGAGTCTCCTGGATGATGTTCACCTCCTCAAGCACCATCTCAGAAACTGGAGAAGAGATGGAGAGAAAAAAAAGACCATTTGTAGGATCCGCTGGTGAAAAATTATGACGTGGACCTTCACCTGATCGATTATGATTGTGTGTGTGTGTGTGTGTGTGTGTGTGTTATGTTCTGTGTAACATAACGAGGAGAATTATAATTATACTTTGCTCCCTGTTTCCTATTTGTCTACTTTTCTGTCCTGTCTGTGCCTGATACAGATATATAGATGTAGATTTGCGTTATAGCAGCAAATACAAAAAAATCAAAAAACAAACAGGGAGCCGAAACGTCCAGAAGCTGAGCTGCGGAGGAACAACTCATGACGCACCCCGGTCGTTTGCTCCCCGGCCAACAGGAAACCCTCCGACGGTGCGGGAGGGAACGAGGTGGTTAAACACAGAAATCCTAGCTCTCAATCACAATGCTGTTTAAGCTGCAATCACACCTTAGCACAAAAAGAACGGCCCTTAAAAATGCCCCGCCACTTAACTAATTAAACACTGTTGTGGAGCAGGGGGGAGAAATGAAGCATTAGTGCCATTGCTGCGGGCAATCTCTTCCCCCGGTGACACCTAATTAAGACCAGGACGAGCGGCGGAGCTGGGCCAGCCACACGTTCTCCCGACGCCCTCCACATCCGACAGTCAATAGCACTTAACTGACAATTTTCATACCGGGGCCATTCTCTGTGGCTCTCCGTGCACCCGCAACGCCGCGGTCACGCTGCACGACGCCTTGAACTTAATAACATGTTAATTATAATTACTGGTAGTCATGGTAAATAAACGGCGGAGGAACTGTTGACGGTGGATGAGTAGAACCCAGCGGGCTCTGACACATCAGAACTGACGGTCTTAATTGTAAGTTTCGGCATCCCCATCATCATCACGCCATCTTTTCTTCTGCACC
>CAAKHB010001750.1:43530-61882 GCA_901007665.1 Aeoliscus strigatus | reverse complement strand
CCTCCCCCACACAACCCCCCCCACACACACACACACACACCACTCCGCCGCCACCACCACCAATGCTGCCAATCCACCTCCAGCCGTTTCTTTCTGAATAGGAGCAATTTTCTAACAGCTATGAAATCACGTAATAGGTCCTAATATGCAGCTGCTTGGCGCGGTGAGGCAGCTTCTATTAACGCCCCAGTCAAACACAATGTGTGTTTTGGCTGCAGAATTTCTCGCCACACAAGCACTGGCCACGTTTGTTCAGACACACACACACACACACACACACACACACACACACACAACTGTCACCGGTTACAGAGATCAACTCTTTGCTCCGTCCTTTGACACGTGCTGTTTTAAATATGGGGCAAGGTCCTCTGTTTGACTGTGTCACACCTAAACGAAATGAGTCAGCCATCAGTCACTGGATCCCGTTTTTGGGCCCTTCCAAACATTTTTTTAACTGATCAGATTTTGTATGAAGTTGTAACAAAAATGAGGCGGATCCAGCTGTCTCTGAACCAGAAGGTCGGGGGTCGGAGCCCACCCAGGGATGGAGGTTTGTTTTTGTTCTGCTATTGAAATAAAAAAAGAAAATAATGAACAAAAAGAAAAACTGGGATGTTAAAGGTCCTGATTTGTGTGACATAGTGTCTAATGACTATTTGACTGTTACAAAGTCATATGTTGATGATAAGTGAATTTATTACAGGAGATCAATGAATGGAGGAAGATGATACTGGGTGGGATCAGCTGATTGGAGGAGGTTAGGGGGATGTTCTAGTTAGTTTGATAAACTTTTTGTTTACTTTGTTGTTTTTCCTCATTATCGCTGTCATTCTACTGCAATTTGTTTGAAAAGTCAATAAACCTGTCAAATAAAATAAACAACAACATGCGTTCCTATCAACAGATGAATTCTCGTTGCTGAAAGTGAAACACGGCACAGGAGTGACAGTGATTCCGCTTCAGTGCGTTCGTCAAACAATCAGCGAGGTGAAATCTTCGCACTGCTTTTTCATCACAGGACTTTTTTTCCCTTTTTTTTAAAAAATGAAATGTGTTTGACTTCACATTCTTTGAGCGGAAAGTCGCAGCGGCTACAGCAGAATGCACATCAAATCTAATTATTGTGTCTGTAAATTGTCCCTGAAAAAAAAAACAGTGTGTTTTGCTGGATGCTTTTGTATCAAACAGTCTTTGTACAAAGAACTTGCACATTTGCTTGTGTCACTCGTTTGCGCAGTAATCGTTGGAGAGAGACCATCTGTGATCATTTACATAAAAACAGATTCAATAAACACAACAAAATGACAATGAATATATAACAATGAAAACAAACGCCAGTTCAGAGGAAAACAACAAATTGTAGCAGAGATTTTCTTTTAAAGCCACATCACATCACGTTTGATTAATTCGGGTGAACGAGGACGAGCCGCTGCCGCCAGATTCTGGAAGGTGGACGGAAGAATTTGCTGTTGAAACCATGGAAGAATAGATTTTAAACTGCAGAGAGAAAAACTTCAGTGTTTTGTAATTAGAACAAATAGGGACATGAAACATCCGTCTCATGGTTTGGACTTCAGTTGGGACAACAATGATTGCTGCTCAGGGTAGAACTGGATGGAAACATCAACAGCTTGTCCAGACACGCTGTGCTAGGACAAACACGAGCCGGTGATCAGAATGAACGGACCTTTCTGGAACTCGTTGAGCCGTTGAATGGCCTCGTCTCTCTCCCCCTCCAGCCTCTTGCACTGGAACAGACAATGAGACACGTCACTGCAATCAGTTTTCATTCTCTGAGCGTAACGCTTCTTCCAGCAGGCTAATAGCGCTGTCATATCTCTCTGAACTTTTATTGATCGTTTTACATCGTCTTCATTGTAGCAAATTCAACGGTTTGAGTGTTTAAACTCACCGTCAACAGTGAGGGAGGTGAGTTTGTTTAACAAACCTCAGTGTTCAGGCGTAATGTCCCTGACAATGAGACACGGTTAGCGTACAAACATCAGCTGTACTGAAACCCTTCCAGCTAACGTTCCGTTTATGTTTCTGCACTGAACTGTTGTGGATCCTGATGAGCGTTTCTACTACTGTGTCAGACTCGTCGCTCCGCGTTGAATCTCACTGCCGTGTTGCTTTCTCTCTCTCTTTTTTTTTTTGCAGTCCTGTGTTTTTCATGGTTACCTTCAAGCACCAGCGACTGAAAGTGAGCAGATCTGGTTACTGTAGTAACAAGATGGGCATCATTTTCCGTTGGCCTTTTCGGTCAAAAATCGTCTTTTGGATGGTTCTATTTTCTGAATTTTCAAATACTGTATCAATATACAATAAATAATAATAAACTTCATTTGTACAGCACCTTTTATACACACATGCAGCTTAAAGTGCTTTGCCATAAAATGATTGAGACATTAAAATAAGATTAAATGATTAAAAGGCATTAAAACAGTAATGTGCAGACATGAGATAGTTAAAAGCTAGTCAAGCTTAGTCTTAAAAAGATTTAAAGGAAGTGGCTTCCTGATATCTGGAGGAAGTGTGTTCTAAACCTTTGGACCATAACGAACAAACGCCACATCTCAAAGTTTTTGTGGCTTTTGCTGGGAATTTCCAGTAAAGCAGCAGTCGATTAGCATGTGGGCAAAGAGTGAAGGTGGGGGTTGGTTCTCTACCATTTAGGGCTTTGAAAATTAGCAGGAGGGCCTTGAAGTCAATTCTAGATTTGACTGGAAATATTGTAATATACTGAGAGAAAACAAGTCCACCTATCAGCTCTGAAAACTGCCTCAGTCTTAAAGTCAACACCCACTGTCACATTTCAATTTAACTCTGGAAAACATGACTCAAACAAATTGACACTATAAACTGCAATATTCTAACGATACAGCTATGCTCCAGTGTTCCAGTATGTGACATGTAGGTATCAGGGTTTTTAGAGGTGGTGTTTACCTGCATCGCTGTGGCTTCGTGTTTCCTTTGCAGTCCATCATACTCGAGCAGAGCTGTGGGAAGCAACGGATGCCAGTGAGCCATCGTCACAGCAGACACACCGAACATTCACTCTGTCCAGGTCAGAATGTTTGAGAACTTCTCCAGCGTGTGATATCGTTTACTTTGAGCTGTTTTGGTGTCATGTGTCACCTGACTATTCAAGAGTTTATTCAGCAACTTCCTCAATGTGAGGACTGAACTTCTAACAGCTGATTCGGGTATGATGAGTCTGTGGAACAGATTAGTCGTGCCACAGATCCCACTCAGTGCTGTTTGAATGTCTTAAACCCGTAAATAGATACACAATTTAACTTATACAGACACTTTCATGTTCACGGTACGTACTATTCTAAGTCATACAACACTTTTATTCATTCCTTCCTTTTTCTTCTGCATCGCCACAAGGAGTTCAAGAATGTCTAGTCGTCAATAAGTCGAGGAAGACAGCACACTTTTTTTTTAAGAGCTAAGATGAAAAATGTTGATTGGACCTTGCGGAGACGGTGTGAAACGACATCGACACAAGTAGGTACATATTTCATACGGTGATAAGGCATCGCACTTGGTCACTGAGGAGATGTTATTATACCTTTAACACAGACAATATCCCCGGCGCTACATTTGCGCTAGCATACTTTGGAGTACCATTTTTACACAACTATTTGTGCAACCAGAAAATGTCAAACATTTACTGAAGGCTGAGAAGTGTCACTAGGTTCCCCTTCCCAGTGTGGAGAAGGCGCTAGAAGGAGAAAACGTTGATCGGTTTGAAAGTTGCCAAGAGCCAAGTTGCTGTCATTACAGTGATCCTATTCACTCTGTGGGCATGATGACAGCAACTGGGATGTGAAGTTCAAAGTATGCTAGCGCGAATGTATCACCAGGGAAAATTAAAGGGTTAAAGAGACTCGACTGAGCGGCAGAGATGGTACAACTGTCCCTAGCCTCCCCTACTGAGTGTGAGTGAAAACCAGCACTGAATCTTATTAATCTGTGATTGAACCACAAGACCATGAAGGTCTTCAGTGTTACTTTAAGTTTATTTTCAGCTTTCTTCTACCAAACTGGATTCAGTGACGTTGCGTTACCTGTCAGTAACTGTCAAACTAAGTTGGGCAGATTTGTGTTAAAACTGACGTCACGACTAAACGCACCGAGAAAACCCCGAGCTTACCTCGGTTTGACAAGTCTGTTATCACATTCATTCTCTCCTGGTCCTCCGCCGTCGCCATCGCGACATTAGGTGCGGGCCGAAGTCCAACAGGAAGGAAGCGGCTCTTCGCGACGCACCTGCCGGCTTGTCCCGACTCACCTCCGACCGCCACACCGACCGGAGAGGGGCGGGTCGATACTGTCACAGAAACACCCACGTACACGTACACGTACGCCATTTCGTACGGAGTCCTTAAAGGAAATGTTGGTACAGAAAAGCAGGGGAAAAAATGCTAGCTAACAGTGCCAATGTGAATGGACGACTGAGCTAACATGCTAACAGCTAAGCTACAAGCAGAGAAGTGTCTCAGGTCATTTTCATTTGACATACTTAAGCAGAGTATTTTCATACTTAAGCTATACAAGTAACATGCAGTGTAAATAGTTTAAAAAGTGCAATGTAAATGAACTCACCTTATTTGTTTTATGACATGCACACACACACCTAGATAACAGCCAAGTATCCTCATAATTTAATTTATTCATGACACAATTTCACAAAAACATGGTTTCACAACAAAGAATTAGTTTCTGCAGATCAATGGGAATGCTAAATATATTCTTCTAGAATCTTTTTGCAACACAAATGAAAACAGCAACAAAAAGGAATAATGTAAACATCCAGAGTCAAAGGGACAATGTTTCCATGAGTCTATACATTGAGCTGTGAAGGCTCAATTACAGATGTTTGTTTATATATATATATATATATATATATATATATATATATATATATATATATATATATATATATATATATATATATATATATATATATATATATATATATATATATATATATATATATATATATATATATATATATATATGATAAGTTGAATAAACTGTCCAGTCTGGAAAAACAACAACAATCATTTTGGAGTTTTGATGGATTGAGGGGGTTGTTGTTGGGGGATAGATTGCATTTGCCTCCATACTGATAAACTGCACTGTCTCTCACTTAATATTACAGGAATTATTATAAAACCAAAAGGGAAATCCAGCAGTAAGACACCCATATAAGTACGGGCTTAACTATACATATAATTTTACGGATATGTTCACGTTTCTGCAATAAACTGTAGATAATACAACCACAACGACACACTTACAATCCATAGAGAATTTCTGGACACTGACACACAACAGTACATCTAACAGGGGGCAGGTGGGGGACATTATTGCCCTGTTCTCATTCAAGGTAAGATCCGAGTAAGAGGTGGTGTTGGGACATTCATGGGAAGGAGCAGAGGGATAAGAATAGTGAAATGGCTGCTGAGGTGAAGTAAAGGGAAGGGGGATGGTCGGAGGGAAGGTGAACACTGGGCTGCAGAATCTCCTCTGAGGCCTCAGTGGCGCGCAGCAGACTCCCTGGGGTAGAATTCGGCCAGCGTGCTCTGAGGAATCCTCTTCAGCATCTCCTTAGGGAAGATTCGCAGCAGCTGCCAGCCGATGTCCAGGGTCTCGTACACTGTTCTGTTGTCGTATGGACCTGAAGGAGACAAGACGAACTTGAGACTTATTAAAACCTGCACTGATTCACATTTCGGCCCACGTGGAAGTGGCAGTTATGGCAGTTAACGCCTCTGGTGATGAACAGGAGCTCAATATGGTCTCTCTTTGTGTGGGTCGAGACCAACCGCTGAGAGAAACATCTAGTTTGGAGTGCGAACCGATCCACTTTATTCACCAGACACTCGCTAACTTTGACCAACAGACAGGTGCCACACAGTGCGTGTCAGAGCATTTTCACGATAGCTTTTCCCTGCAGGCTTTTTTTGTTGGAGGAACTGCAGAATCCAAGACTTTTAATGATATGATTGCACACACCTCTTCACAATGGTAAACAAAGAAGGAGACCAAGGTCGTGGTCCCAAGTCACCCAGGACCACCGCCTGGTGTCTTACCCTGAGCGATGAAGTTCTTCTCAAATTTCTGGAGGAACTCGAGGTAGAGCAGATCATCTGCGGTGAGGGCCTCCTCTCCCACCACCGCCTTCATGGCCTGGACGTCCTTGCCAATAGCATAACAGGCATACTACAGAATAGGAGGTGAAAACAGATGATGGCAGAAACTGGCTCATTAGAGGACACTGATTTTCGCTGGCTAAGAATGACAAACGGGTGTTACCAGCTGGTTGGAGACGTCAGCGTGGTCCTTCCTGGTCATACCCTCGCCAATGGCTGACTTCATCAGACGGGACAGAGAAGGCAACACATTGATGGGTGGGTAGATCTGAAGGAGAAATACATTCATTGTCAGAGCGAAGTCAGCCTGACTAAACCAAATGAATGAGTTTCCTGTCAAGGCTACAGCAGCAGGAAACATGTACAACACCTGCTTGAAAAGTGACATCTCCCACTGCATGTTCTGCGTACTGATGGTAATTGTTCTGTCGTGTGAGTTTTCAAGGCTGATTGTCAATTAGAGAAGATTAGAATACGACTTTGTTGCCATTGCTACATTGTACAATGAATCTGGGAGAAATGATAACTATTAATGTCTGTAATTAAATTATGTGTAAGTAACACAGACGGTATCACCGGCGCTACATTCGCACCAGAATACTCTGGAGTGCTGAAATTACACAACTATCTGCAGAAAACCGTCCATAGGTTCCTGAAAGCTGAGATAAGCCATGCGGCTGTCGTTACAGTAAACCCATTTGCTCTGCAGCCGGAAGTCGGCCAGGGAGAGGAACCGAGGGACACTCCTCAGCTTTCAGGACCCGTTTTCTGACAGCACAAATGGTCGTGCAATGACAGTACTCAAAGTATCCTAGCGTGAATGCGTCGGCAGCGATGCCGTCGGTGTTACAGCACTGACTCCTACCTGTCTGTTGTGCAGCTGCCTGTCAACGTAGACCTGACCCTCTGTGATGTATCCAGTCAGATCAGGAATTGGATGAGTGATATCTATGAGAGGGGGAGAAGAAAAACAGAAAAACATCACCACACCCTATCCCCCCCCAAAAAAAACAGAGGGTCTTTTTCTGGAGTCTGTAACCATACGACACATTACTCAAGTCTCTGTTCACAATGAAAAACTATTTAAATCGCTGTCAAATCAGAGCAGATTTAGACGCATTAAAACAGACCACACGCCGACAGAAATAGACCGGTCGTCCTCTAAATCAAGAGCCAGAAAGCCCTTGGGGACACCAGCAGTTCGGAGTAAAAGCCGACACAATCACTTCCCTGAGATGCTGTAATGGGGGACTACTGTTCAACGACATAAGAGGGGCCTCTTCATACGTGTTGCTATGGTAACTTCTGACATCAAAACTGTCTCCTCACTCGGTTTCTGTCCATTTCAGATGCCTACTACAGTTCCTCAAAAAGAAAAAAAATAACATTTAAGGATTGATCACACAGGCAGACACATATATTTTTGAGCCAAGAAAGAATGCAAACTCTCCAAAATTAGCACTGTAACGTCTCACAGTTCTTAGCTCTGTCTGTGTGTGTGTGTGTGTGTGTGTGTGTGTGTGTCCGCCAGCAGTTCTCACCATCGTTAGGCATTGTGAGAATGGGGATCTGGGTGATGGACCCGTTCCTGCCCTCTACTCGTCCAGCACGTTCATAGATGGTGGCGAGATCCGTGTACATGTAGCCAGGGAAGCCTCTCCGGCCGGGCACCTCCTCTCTGGCAGCAGACACCTGAAGGAGCACAAGTTAAAGTGAAAGGTTTTTCAACCTATGAAGCTGCTGCATGGACCAAACACACCATAAACACTCAGTCAGCACACGTGCGTCACAGTCGGGGTCCACATGTCGCCTGGCATGTGAGACAATGTGCTCATTTTTGCGGGGTTATACATATATATTTACACAAATATATTTAATATGAATACATTTTATGAGCAGTCAACTTTAAAAGCACAATTAACACCAATTCAAACAATGATTAATGCTTGCAAGTTCTGTAATTATGATAAATATGCCTTCATTGTTGGAAAGAGAAGCTGCAAACACTTTGTCTCTCTGCCAAAGAGGAGAAAACAGCTGGTTGCTGTTTTGTTTTCAAGGTCTTTACAAAAATGACTAAAATGAATATTTCCTCCTATTGAAGTGAATTAACAGCAGTGGGTGAGGTGAAATTATCCATTTATCCTTGGATTCATGTTGATGGGCAGGCTAAATACCTGTGAGCTGCAGGTTCAAAGCAAAACTCTGCATGTAAACGCATGAATAGCAACTGTTAATGCCCTTCTGGCTCTTTGAGCATTCTGAAAAACCATTAACCTGCAAATAATAGCTGAAGAATACACGGGCCAAGGATACGGACAGCAAACACAGGGTAGAAAAAACACACGGGCCATTTCAAAACAGCCCTGTGCTGCCAGTGTTCTAGAAAGCAACAGGAAAAAGACAACAGAGAGACATGAGTGTGTGTCACCAGGGCCTGACTCCTTCAGGAAAAAAGACAAAGAAGGATTTTTTTTTTATTCAACGTTTACCGCTGTCGTGACACAAGCTGGACGCCTCACCTGTGTAGTTTAGCTTTAGTAGTTTAAAAAAAAAAAATCCATCAAATATGTCCCTGAAGGAGTCATCCAAAGGTATCAGTCAAAGTGAATCTGAGTCCTACCTCTCTCAGAGCCTCAGCGTAGGAGCTCATGTCCGTTAAGATGACCAGCACGTGTTTTTCACACTGGTAGGCCAGGTACTCGGCTGTGGTCAGCGCCAGCCGAGGGGTTATGATGCGTTCTATGCTGTTTGGAAAGCAGACGGAAACATCTGAGATCAGGAGTCTACAAAGCTGGAAATGGATAAGACAGATCCCTAAGTGAAGGGTCTTACGTGGGATCATTGGCCAGGTTCAGGAAGAGGCAGACGTTGTCCATGGAGCCATTCTCCTCAAAGTCAGATTTGAAGAAGCGGGCGGTTTCCATGTTGACCTGACGGGCAAATGACCCACAAAGATGACACTTCATACACAGGATCACACTGAACAGCTGCTTAAATGCCGATAGCACCGCTGTCGATACATTGGCGCTAGCATACTTTGGAGTACCGTAATTACACTCATCAGAAGACATCCAACGGTTCCTGAAAGTGGAGAAATGTCACTCGGTTCCTCTACCTGGTGTGAAGAAGGAGCTAGAAGGAGAAAACATCCATCAGTTTCTGGAAATTGAGAAGAGCCATGTTGCTGTCATTACGGTAATCCCATTCACTCTGTTGCTGGAAACTGGTGAGTCATTACCGTAATGACTGCTACGTAACGACAGCTCGGAGAGCTAGGAGAAGGAGAAAATATCATTGTCATCCAGTTGTCATTACGGTAATGACTCGCCGGCTATCAGTGAGCAGTGAGTGGGATTACCGTAATGACAGAAGTGGAACCTCTCAACTTCCTCACCCATCTGGCGTTTCCTCCTCCTCCTCCTCCTCGCTCCTTCTTCACACCAGGTTGGGAAAACAAGTGCAACTTCTCAGCTTTCAGGAACCGTTTGACGTTCTCTGAGCAAACTGTTTCTCTGCGCAAATAGTCACATAATTACGGTACTAAAAAATATGCTGGCGCCACCGTAGCGCTGGGGTTGCAGTTGGTGTTAAAGGGTTCGAAACAAGCAGCGTCAGGACCATACAACCGCCATAACCAGCCCTCAGTTTGTGACAATTTTTTCAGGTGACTAGTTTGTTGGGGTGATTTCAAACTTGGACTGAGGGTCCTTGCTAGCGTGAATCCACAGAGACACTCTGTGTTGCTCGACTGGGGCAATAGCATAGGGTAAGTGGCGTGTGTGTGTGTGTGCATGCATGTGTGTGTGTGTGTGTGTTTGTGTGCGTGCGGGCAAACAGGTCAACCTTTCACAACTGGGGCAGGAGGAGCAGCAGAGAATTTGATACTGCCGGTCTGGTGGTGTTAAGGGTCTGTTGAATTAGTCAGCCTTCTACACGGTGGTAGGATATGCTCAGAGGGGCAGAAGTAACAAGAGGGACTTAAAGGTTAAATCACCTGGTGAATAAAAGGTAGAAAGCTGGGCGGGAGCGAGGAGACCAAGTGTCACATCAGGGTTAAGAGGGGGATTAGCGTCACAGATGTGAGGGGGATAGCGTCTGCTGAATAAGTCAGTGTTCCCTCTTACCCCCATGGCAGCGAACACAATGGCAAAGTTCTCTGCGCTGTAGTCCATCACGTCCTTGGACTTCTGCACCAGGCCGGCCTGCCGACAGATCTGGGCTGCAATCTGACAGAGAAGACATGACGCCTGGTCATTTCTTTTCATTTTGCACATTGAGACATCTCAGGCCGATGGAGTTAGAGTGTCAGTACACTATGATTTACACCATGAAATTAGCAGACAGTTATCAGCCATACCAACTTTTTGAAGAAATGCAGTGGGGTTAGGGGGGGTTAAAAGTCAAGCAGTGTTTGTCATTCGTGTGTGTGTGTGTGTGTGTGTGTGTGCATCCACACCTGTTTTCTGTGTCAGCTAGCAACGGCAACAAGACAAAACAAAACAAAACAGCCCCAACTCAGAGAGACAGTCAATACACCACTCTCCTTACATATACCGATGATAATTTGCATCACAGCTTGTTCTGCTCAGTTTCAGGGAAAAAAAGAAACCAAAAATAAAAAAACACAATAAATCATTGAATGAGTGACATCTTAAACGGTTTCTGGGTTGTGTTAATATAATATAATAAACACTGCTGGGGTTCGTTCCAGAAGGCTGGTTTAGTCAAAAACCCTGAGTGTTAATCTTGATATGAGGGGAAACTCTTCATTCAAATATCTGAACATTTAAACAGGTTTCATTTCATGTTTATGTGGAAAAAAAGCAAACAAACAAAAAAAAAAGTTGACAACGCTGCAGTTTTGTGGGGTTTTTGTTTGCTGGGACTAGCCAAAGCTAGCTAGTTAGCATGTTACCATCAGGAGATCAGAGATTTCAGAATTTAATTTCCAATTTATTGCAATAAGTGTGATTGTGTTATCATGTTTTAAATCGAAATAAAAAATATGAAATAAAAGATTGGCATGTGATTGCTCTAATGATGAATTTCCAGCATGACATTGTGTAGCCGGGGCCCGTCTCAGACCACTGGCTCAGGAAGTGGAGGGAAGAGTGAGCAGTCGGTGCGACACTCCATGACTCTGAGGAATGAAAGAGGAATTTCACGCTTATCACTTAATGTAATAGCCAGTATGTGTTGATCCAGCCTGACCTCTCCGTGCACCCTGCAACGAGGCACCTGGTCCATAGAGGAAACTGCCACATGAGTGACCTCTGTGACATGTGCTTAATGAAATAACCAGCCAAGTTTTCACACAATCCTGATGGCACGACAAGTGGGTCGTCATTAGGAGGACTACACACGCTGTGTTTGTTTGGCCGATTCTGCAGTTGGACCCTTTTGATCACGCATGTTACGAGAGGGGATGAGATTGAGCATGACAGCTGCGTTTATGCTCATAGTACAGTGACTGGTTGAAGAAAGTGATGCTATGACATTTGAGTCGTTTTTCCACTAAAACCTTTTGAAATAAAGTCAGCCAGTTCATCTCCTGGATGGAAACATGGAAGTGTTTGCAGAATCAGCCAGCGTTCCTCCTGATCGGAGCTCCGGTCCTCTCACCCGGCTGCACTGCGGCTCCGCTCCGTTCGCAGCGGGAACTCAAGTCACATCGGGAGTGTTTTCAGAAGCACGAGTTGGGCGGGAATTATAAGAAACGGCGCGTACAGAGAGAACCAGCAGCAGAGAGTCCTGTTGCCTGTGATGTTCGGAGGACGTATGAGGCGTTTTACTTTGAAACTCAAACACTGACTCGAGTGACTGTCAATACCAGCAGAGCTACGACGCTACATACGCTTCCAGTGTAAATCCAGGAGTGTTGACTGCGCTGAGCTCTGACACTACACGTACTTATTATGCTGGTTTTTCCGCATATTTTCAATTTACAACAACTTACAAAGCAGAGAGGTTTGTGACTTCTTATTCAGTTTTAGGACTCTAAACGGGCACTGATGGTGGAGCGTCTCCACCTTCGGTGTGTGGA
Organism: Aeoliscus strigatus; assembly: GCA_901007665.1. Classification (NCBI taxonomy): domain Eukaryota; kingdom Metazoa; phylum Chordata; class Actinopteri; order Syngnathiformes; family Centriscidae; genus Aeoliscus; species Aeoliscus strigatus. The sequence goes on along the minus strand of CAAKHB010001750.1, from coordinate 49,666 downwards.
ACCAGCACTCCTGCTTCATATAACCACGTTTACTCTCTGTCCACTGTTGAGACAAAAATCTGACATGGTCATGTTCAATTTCCTGTACAGGGGAACATAAGCCAGCAGCAGCTGAGTGTCCGTCATCTGAGCTTTATTGGTTTTCTTATCAATTTCAGTATGAAACAAGGTTTTTGTAGGACAACTGTTATTCCTGGGGTGGAAAAGGAAGTATGACTCAAACCACCGTCTTGTGAAACTGCCGCCATAGACACATACATGACCTGACTCATCACAATACTTGGACAAGGAAGTCCAGCTGCCAACAGTTCCCCACCTGAACACCTGAATGTGAACAGTCGCGGACGTCGTTTGTCTTCTATCAGGTGTTCTTTGCCTGTAGCTTGTGACCTCACCTCGTTGTGCGGCAGCCCCGCAGCAGAGAAAATGGGGATCTTCTGTCCTCTGGCGATGCTGTTCATGCCGTCGATGGCCGAGATGCCCGTCTGGATCATCTCCTCGGGGTAGATGCGGCACTGAGGATTGATGGGCTGACCTGGGAGACGCACACAAGAAGAAGAAGAAGAGCGTCAAATATAAAAACAAAACACTCTCCGCTTTGAAAGTCACAGATAACTATAGACTACAAAAATATCACAGGAGTACAGAGTGAAACTTCCATCCATGTGAATCTCTGGAATCAATCCCAGCAGATATTCAGCAACGAAAACAACAGAATCAAGACAGATGGATCATGAAACTTTTGAAGGGACTGGTCGGCGAAATCATTAAAGGGACAGTTACGACCAAATGGTCAGATGAAACATTCATTCATCCGACTGAAAGGTTCCAATAAATTGTCATCAAAGTATTAGATTTTTGTTGAGCGGCCATTTATTCCATACTGGCAGAAACATTAGGTACCCATGATGTCCAGATAGTCCTCGGCCAGAACGCTGGGTCCACGGTCGATGGGTTTGCCAGATCCGTTGAAAACGCGACCTGAAAGGAAAGTTTGCCCCATTTAGCCCGTACAATGTCAAGTCTGACATTTGGTACTTAAGTGTTTGCTTTATCTGGAAGTTGAATTCAGCGACGGTTACCAGAAAACACAAACAAAAAGAAATTAATTAGCTGACACTTGCAATCGCATCTGATCTATTCAGTTCTGTGTCGGAGTCTAAACAGCTCAGAGTGGTTCTGAGAGCTCTCATCCAGTCGACGAGTTACAAGTACAAGTAAAGCTAAATTCATGGACATGATTATTGATACTTCAAAAGCAAACAGGTTTATTTTTGAGTTTATTAAAGCATGTGTAACCTTGTGCTATACTGAGGTAATCACACTTACTGAGACGTTCAATATTCAGAAAGTGCTCATTAGAAGATTAAAGAAAATACATAAAATAAGCGTATTAAGGAAAATTCTGTTCAAAATATTATTTATTGTGCAAAGATGAGGGGGGAAGTAATTTGAAAAAAAAAAAAAAACACTTTCAAAGAGTTAACCTCATTACTTTCTAAAAGGTTTGCACAAACGTGCAGCGTTCGTCATACCCAGCATGTCCTCGGAAACAGGAGTGCGCAGGATATCCCCGGTGAACTCGCAGGCCGTCTTCTTGGCATCAATACCTGATGTTCCTTCAAACACCTGAACAGATTAGATACAATATTAGATATAAATACAATTAGATATAAAAATAAATGTGAACTCAATTCAGACTCCGAGTACTTTGTTTTCCTTGGAGCATGTTCCTATACCCGATTACTCTTTCCAGGTTCATGTATGTGTGTGTGTGTGTGTTGATCTTGATTCTCACCTGAACGACCGCCTTGCTTCCAATCACCTCCAGGACCTGTCCACTTCTCTTGGTGCCATCAGGCAGAGTTAGGTGAACGATCTCTGCATATCTGGGGAACTGGTTCAAAGAGGTCAAACCCAAAATGTCAATTCAATGAAGACACATCCTCCACGTGTCAAATTAAAATTTTTTATTTTTTTTTTTCTAAATGACCAAGTAGGAGTATTAATAGCAGAATAAAAATAATACAGTTGAATGTACCTTCACATTATCCAGAATCACCAGGGGTCCATTCACACCAGACACGGTCGAATAAGCTGCAAGACAGTAGAATCCAGTTTGAGCTCCTTCTATTTCAGGATGGTCAAAAAGCGGCAGCTTTCCCACTTCCTTGTCGTTAAAAGCAAACAATCAACATCCGGAAACGTGTACTTCCTCACAGCCAATGCTAGCTAATCACACGCTGCCCTTTCACTGCCAGAATTTAAAAGCTTTCATGCACTCCCAGACCGAAATGTCAACGACAGGCAAATGTCACCAAAAAAAAAAAAAAAAAAAAAATGCATGAAATTCGCTTGTTTAAGCACAAAGACGCAGGCACAATAACAGACCACGGCGGTAATGGGTTTAACGGTTACGACACAATCAACCATAAAAACCCAGAAAGTTGCAACCAAAGTTCAATGGCAACAACAGATCAAGTCCCTTAACTAAAAAGAGATCACAGGGGCATTTCCTGGAGTTCCCTGCTCCGTACTGGAGGAACTGAGGGCATCAGAGAGTGTTGACAATTAAAAGGCAACACGAGACCTATCCCTTTAGTCTTATCACTAAATTGTGTTGATTTAGGTACTCATTCAATCCATTCTACGCTTTTTTCACAGGTTTAGTTCAGCCTTCACCTGAATTTATTTCATCCTTTTATTTCATCCTTTTGACAACTGCCAAGCTTGTTAATTATTGTTTATTCTTACTTTTCAGTCCATCTTATTTCTGGTGTGTGATTTTATTTAACTTATCACCTCTGACAAATTCGTTTTGGTTCACCCACTAAATTCTTACTATTCAATTTTATCCCGTCGCTGGTGTTTTTATGTGGAAGGCATTACGATGGTGCTTTCTGAGTTCCTGTTAGATTCTGTGTGTGTGTGTGTCATATTGCCAGACGTGTGCTTATGTTTTTGGTCATTTTACATAATGGAGCAGCACAGTCGGACACCAGAACACACGTTCAATGATCCATGTGGACATTTGCACCTTTTTGTGAAAAGCAGCGATGGTCCTACTCTGATAGGGAAGAAAAATAGACAACAGACAAACTACTGCAGGTAACTAAAGCATCATTTACTATGTAATGTCTTATGTCTTTACTGGATAGTTGGTTGAAAAAGCTCGGCACCAATGTATTTGACGGACTCAAACACTAGAACCATCACCAGAATCAGAGCAACAGAAGGCGCCGGCCTCTTCAAATTACAAATCACAAAGAATACAGACACTCACCCCCCCACCCAAAACCATCCGTCTGCACATCTGCAGACCTTGTGGGGGTGTGTAAAGACACCGGACTGTAGGGGGTGGGGGAACTGAAGGTGGCGCCATTGTTTCCTCTCCGGTTTCCGACTATGGTCTTTATACGTAAACCGTCAATCTCTGGGCCGATATCAAAGGTGCAAGGAAATTAGAGCAGACTGGTACGAGCCTGGAGCACTAAAGCCTAGCAGGGTGCATCCACTATGCCACTAATTAGGCGGGGGCCAACAAAATATTCTCTCAATGTGCTACAGTATTATGGCCACACACACACACACACACACACACACACACACAGACACACAGACACACAGACACACACACACACACACAGGCTGTGTGTATGTGTATGGAGTGTGAAGGGTGGGACAAGGAGGAGAAGGATAAAGTTGATTAACAAAGACAGATACAAGTTCAATGTAACTGACTGAGTTCACCTTTTGGAGAATGAATCACACACTTTGCAAACATTTCTCTTCTAGCGCAGGATCTTTGCATTGTGGGAGGGTCACGGCATGGACGCTGTGGAAACCCACGTTCATCTTCCCTCACTGGCCACGCCGGCTCCGGATTCAGGTTACAGAACCAGAGCATGACTGAATAATTCAAACACTGTGCAACACCCTACTGTTCCGCTTGACTGTGGCGAAAACACACACACGTGACGTCTAAAACAGAAAAGAGCAGTTCATCGATTGGAAGAGAGGCTGCAGGGGCAATGAATGTGATTAAATCAGTCGCTGACGGCACCCTGACGGCAGGTACCCCCACATAAACACAAGGGTTTTCTCACAGGGGACGACCGATGCAGTCACGACATGTGACGGGACGTGGGGCTGAATTCATAGTTCCTTAGGCACAACAATGGTTGGTGGTTCCAGGAACTCATTCACACAGACATGCAACACGCCACACACTCCATCCCTCCCCAGAGGAAATGCCAATTAATGAAAGTAATGCAAAATTTCAAAAATTAAATCTGTTGCATATAAAAATACATCAGAACCGTACATAGAATTTTATTTAGCTGTGTAAACCGGATACAAACACACATCTCGGACCTCGTAAAACTGGGAAAGAAAGAAAAACTGGCTTAGGTGCCCCTTGGAAAACAAAAAAAAATACAAAAAAAGCTTTTATGAAGATAACATCAATTTTTCCCCAACATTATGTTCTTTTAATGGCCATCCCTTTCTCCTTACAAATGGCAGATTGTCCATGTTTATAAAAAGGAGATAATAGCTACACTTAGCCTACAAATTGTTAGAAGGTCAGAAAAAAAAAATACATACAGCTATTCACTGAAGGGTGATAATAACAATGTGGGGAATACTCTGCTCCATAATTATACAGGAACCTCTTCGAATTTTTGAGCTGAACACGTCTTAATGGTAGTTGTAGATATGAAGGACAGGACAGGAAGAGGTGAATGAAGATTAAGGGTGTGTTCACTTCACACCGACCAAAAAGTCAGGTGGTCAAGCTTATTTCACGGTTAAGCTTGTTTTGGCTGAATAATCACAGGACGCTTACTATTTTATGAGTCACTTAATGGGTTAAAAGACATTTTCTGTTTCAGTAACTGGTGCAACTATCTTTGCGCTTTATAAAAAGGACACCGTGGGCCGGTGGTGTTGTTAAACATCACTCCACTACACATTTTACACACTGTTTGGTGTTCATATATAAATAAATAGAATTAAATTATGTCCAATGGACGATAAATTTAGAGAAATAATTTACCTGGATTCATGAGCTGTGCAGAACTTACTGGAAGTGAATGACTGACTTGCCCAAGAGGGTGGACATTTCTCCTCCTGATCTGTATGTTATTTCATATTATGTTATTTTTATTTGACATATTTTTTTTAGTACAGAAAAGTGTGTTCAAATGGAAAAAAATGTTTCAGGTTTAAAAATTCAGTGTTCATTTAGTGTTCAAGCTCGATTAAAAAAAAAAAGCTATTTTATTTTGTTGTTGCCTTGTTTTCATAGTCCCGACATCGACTTTCATCCATTCTTCTTATATCATGCAGCCCTACTCTTCACCTGGGGCATAAGCTTAAAGCAATAACGTTCTGGTACCTGCACGGCCAATTAAAACCATTGGTTGCAACTGCATTTTGATTTATCGCTGATTTCTGACAGTAAATTTAAATTTGGTATGGCAGTGTGTAGGATTCAGTGTCACAGGTCCTACGTATGTTTTTTTTTTTTTTTTTTAAAGGTGGTTGCTTTCTCATTTCACAAGAATCACACTCACTCAAAGGGCTATATGTTCACGAGGTGTGAAGTAGCAACATTTCCCATTAGGTTTGGAAAACTTTCTCCACCCCTCTTTTGCTACTTCAGCTCAAGTGCAGTGGTCCCTTGGCTTAGCATGCAGCAGCAGCGTGGGTCACCCTGCAGGTTGTTCAGCTGCCAGAGCCCTTTGTGTACAAAGATGTTAATTGGTGCTAATCCGCCACTAGAAGCTGTTTTGGTAGCCTGACCTTGCACCCAGAAGGACACCTTGGTGTGAAATACTAAAGAGTCCATTCAAGTGCCGGTGAAAAGAGGCACAGAGCATTCCAACACAATTCAATTTCCCAGCTGAAGGGAGGAGGTGAAGGGGGTGTGGTGGGATGAAGTTGGGGTGCGTCATCTTTCTGACAATAAATGAGTGCTACAAAAGCCGTGTCTGCTGTGATGTGCAGCCTCACATTCACGTCTTCGCCTCTACTTCAAGGGATTCCCACAGCCCTGCTGGACATGGGACTGTTAATTGCCTCAAACTTACAGCAGCCGCACTCACGCTTACGCCGTCTGAACACACACACACAC
>CAAKHB010001750.1:13578-27685 GCA_901007665.1 Aeoliscus strigatus | reverse complement strand
GAGGGCCGTCCAGGGCCGTCCTGCACTTTGATCCCGTTTCTCTTTTTTTGGGCTCTTTCACCAATTAACGACGTTCTGGTGTAGACGGGAGACACCGCGAGAGAGAGGAGAGGAAAACAAAACAAAAAAACAACAACAACAACAACAAAAAACCCAGAAAAATCCTGGCTGGTCAAAACGCGTGAAGCCGAAGACACCCCAGCGGTGACACCCTGACTCTTCTCCTTCTCCCCCCTGCGTCGTTCGTGGGTTCGGTTCAGCCACCGGAGCGTCGCAGCCCGGCCAGGTCCCGAACGCGTCCTTCAGTGAGTAAACAGCTGCAGCCCCAGACGCCAGCTCCGTCTCTCATGATCTTAACCTACACATATTACGGGGAAAAAAGAGACAAAAAAAAGGGGGGGGGCGACAAAACTTGTCATTAGTGCTTAAGCTGCCTACACTCTCTCTCACACAGACAAACCCCTGAATGGCCCCTACTTCTCTCCACCGCTCGCCTTCCAGCCCACTACACACCCACCCAACCACCAACTCTTAGCTATTTTAATTGTCACTGCAACAATATCTCTGAACACAGCAGTGGCCAGTAATCCAATAAGACCATTGATTAGGCCACAAAGATTCAATTCAAACCTGTGGCCCAGTGCGAGGGACATTCTCTGGTCCTTCTTGTCACCTTAGCTGGCCAGAAGCCCTCTTGAAGCTGCCCCCCTCCCTGAGTGCTATTCATGCCTTTACGGGAAACAGAGAGGGAAAGGAGTGAAAGATGGCAATTATCTAATTGGACTATTAACAAACAATTCTGTGAGTGTGGCTGCCCGGCAGCAGTCTCCGGGTGGGTTTAAGGGCTGCGTGTTGAACTAACTTTATTCACTGAGTGTGTGGGGGGAGAGGGGGAGGGGGCGGTCAGGAGCTATTGTTTGATGGAGGTAAAAACGAGGGAACCTGGGCTTCTGGAGCGGCGGCGCAGAGCCCCAGCATGGGAAACAGACTGAGGGACGCGGCGTCTTGGCCTCTCAGCTCAGACAAAAGCCGGGAGAGGGTGAAACGCTGATGTGTTCAGCTTCTGTCCGCCCCGCAGAAATATCACGCGCTTAGCGTCTGAGCGCGCACCCCGCTGAGGGAACGTCGTGATACATGGAAAGGGATTTAAAAGAAAAAAAAAGGAGGAGGAAGAAGGGAGCTAACGTGGATTTTTGACCAAATGGGGGCGATGGAAATTTTTGCGTGGTGTGGTTTGTTGCTCTGGCGCTCACCGCTCAGAGGTGACTGTCAGCGCGATCAACTTGTTGACATTCAAGTACAATTCGACATATTTCATGGTGGCGTCTAGTTCCTTTTGCACTGAGCCAAGTGAAGTAACGTGTCTTCATCACTGAAATTATTATTCTTTTTTTTACATACATGCATGCATACATCCCTTTTTCAGATGCACCACGTCCCACGTTCAGCGACACAGAACGGTCCCTCTTCAACCGGAGACACGTGCGATGGGGTGTCTGGAAACAAAGTGACGTCGGCTCATTGGCTCAGCGGATCCGATTTGTCTCGTTTGACTCGGACGTGGGTGGCTGCAGTCGAAACAAAAACAACGACGAACGGTGAAAGTGAGAGTATGCATGGAGGTGTGAGACACACGCGGAAAGAGCCGGAACGAGTGCACCGATGGGGAAAAAATAAAAAATAAAACAGCAAAACAATAATTCACTTATTACATTTCAGGTCTGGACTCCCAGAACCCTCAATGCAGATGCCTGACTGGGTTTTACAGTCACACACAAGTGCACGCGCATACACACACACACACACACACACACACACACACACACACACACACACACACACACACACACACAGACACTAACACACACACAACCTTGACATAAATGGAAGAACACCCATAAAGTGCCACAGAGGTGGATCGCTCTGCCACACACGCACACACGCACACACAACCACACAATATCCAAATAATACACAGGAGAGTTGTTGTTTGTTTGTTTGTTTGTTTTAAATATGATTTGTCATGAGCAAAGCAGCTTCAGGACTTCACTCACTTCACTCACTCAAAGCAAATGTCTCCAGCTACGTTTGCTCATTTCGAGCTACTTTGGCTGCTCTGTGACATCAGGGGGAATGTTCCGGCACTTTCTGTGTTGTACTCTGTTCTGTCCCTAACATACAAACCAATTAGTATTCAAGATTATTGGAAAACGGTAAATATTCGGTAGTCTGCTTCAAAATGCTTCAAAAAATAGTATTTTTTTTTTAAAAAAACCAACAAAAAACACTTGATTGTGATGATTTTTTTCTGCGTCCGATCAGCTGATCAGCAGGTCGTCATCTTCCTCCTCACTGCACACGAACGACACGTGCACTGTTTCGGATGTCAGGCGTGAGCGTCCTCAGGGAAACAAATGATCTAGATCTAGTCAGTTCTCAGTAAATGACTTGAACCTTCTTTCTGGAGTCAGACTCTGTTCACTCAGGAAGTGACAAATAAACCAGCAGTGTTGGTGAAGTCCCTCTGGCTCCGATCACAAGCTGCCGGCCTCTAGGTTTCTAAATGTTGAACAAACAAGTGTTTCATGTGCCAGTGTTGCAGCATCAACTGCTTTAAAACCACAAAACACATCGAGCATCATTTCATCCACGCACCGAAACTACAAGATCATCAAACACGACTTTGTCTCTAATGGCCAAATAGTTATTAAAAGACACCTTGTTACACAGATCATGACCTCTGACCTCTGGTATTTCTTTTTTACTTCAGTAGTAAAACACTGGGTGGGCTCCGACCCCTGACCTTTGGGTTAACGGACAGACCCACTAACCACTGGTCCACAGACACAGTCCACACAGACACAGACACTGAAAATGAGGAGGAATCCTTTGACAGATTCCTGGATCCAGAAGGTTCTAGAACACTCCTGGTCCATCAGCAGCACTAGAGTAACATCAGTTTACTCTACATTTCATTACAATACGTTCACAGCATTTGGAGTTATTTGTTTGTCAGACAAACAGACAAACAAAGTAAACGCCGGGAAAAACAGAAACAAATGGTAATGGTGAATAATTGCACAAGTAATTGTGTGACTCCCGTCTCCTGTAAGGTCGCTGCTCGCACATGACAAACCGCCGTCACTCTTTGTGGACGCGTTCTTTGGACTTGGCACCAAGGCCTTTGAGGTCCCGGCACACAGGGCGGGGTCGCCGTGGAGAGGCCAGGCCTTGGAGGATCCTGACGGCTGAGGGACAACGCGGCAGCCACAGATGAATGGCCGCATTCACAGCTCCGCTTTACGTTTACAAATGTGGCGATTATGTGCCACAGTAAGAGAGCAAGCTGTTCTTGAACCCTGGAAATAAAGAAAGAGCTCGTTTTCCATCCACGTTTGAGGGCAACGGTGTTTTCTCTGCAAGATTAGTGAGATTTTTTTTTCTTCCTCCACGGCGCGGAACACTTGAACTCTGATAAACACAGAGTGTTTGTGTTGTGTTTGATTCCGTCTGTACAAGATGGTGGCGCGTCCAAACTGTTCCACTCGCTCCGCTCTCGGACCGTTAATGAGTGTGTTGTGAAAACAAACGTTCCCAGCAATTAAGCTTCATTAGAGCTGTTGAAGTTTACACATTATGTGCTGGATTTAACTCTGAGCAACTCTGACAACTGAGCTAATAATTGGAATTAATTGTTGTGTGTGTTGGTTTCTGGTGTTGGAATCCTACGTTGTTCTCAGGCCACTGACAACTCCTTTGTTAATGCGCACTGAGAGCTTCCAGATCAGCTGTCCAGCTAATGGGCTGAACACAAAACCTGGTTCCACACCGAACCGGACTCCATTTGACCCATACCTTCATCATAATAACCATACGAGTTTATCTCTCTATCACACACATCATCCTGTAAACACAATAACAATACAAATACACTGAATATAACCAGCGTGTAATAGGAGTGTACTTGAGTTTAATGACATGTCAGTCCGTTTTTCAGTGGAATGAACGCTGGTGATGTGAAGTTGAGATGAACTTCAGCTCAAATGACCGATAGCAGTGAAGCAGACATTTGCGTTACTAAGGCAACCAGCAGTGAAACGCTGTCACACTGACGTTTGTTCTAATGTTCCGTTATAACCTTTTTGTTTGAGTACGGACTGAGTTATGGGGGAAAGACACAGTCTTGATATTGATAATTGATATTTGTGCCACAGTTCAGCCGTTAAACTGACAGTTACACTCGGTGTGTGTACAGTCGCCGTCTGCAAAGACAAATCAGCACGAGCGTGGGAGTAAATCCCCTTAAATAACTACAAATGAAACAGAGAAAAACAGGCACCTCTGCTCATCACGATGTGGATTCATTCCATGAAACCTCCAAGCGTCAACACAACTGGAGTCACCTTCGCCCGGTCCCATCGGTGAAGTGACTCGGTGAGCGTGGGCTCTGCAGAAGAAAACAAACATCCCGAAGGAACATGGAACCAAAAAAAAGAAAATCAGTCACAGATCACTGGGACGTTTGACCCCAACACCGCAACTGTTTCCTGGTCACACTGCAGGTGAACGTCGCCCACATCTGATCCTTGTCGACCCATTTTTACATTCGTTCACACTCACATTCACAGTTTAGTTGAAAGTTTAAAACCGCGTGTAAAGCACCAATTGACCTAAGCATGCTTTTGATACGGATACCCCCGGCCAGGAATGGAACCTCGTGGCTGTGAGGCGACTGTGCCGACAGCCACCATGTCGCCCTCTGATTTTTTTTTTTGATGATGCACAAACAGGGCCGAGCCCACTCGACCTCAGTCTGAAGAAGGAATATCATGGTCACGATCCCAGAGGACGTGTGATGTGACGAGATCAAATGGAAACTACGGATGAAACCAGTGGGGCTTGTTTCATCCACCACACGCTTCCATTTTTATGCGTTTCCACTGGCGATAGAACCTGGTACCTGGTCCTTTTTTTCCGTACCACCTTTGTTGAGGTTCCAAGCGATCTGAGCTGCTACTTAACATATGACGAGGGCCGTCCTCTGATTGGTCCGTCCTCTGATTGGGCCGTCCTCTGATTGGGCCGTCCTCTGATTGGTCTGTCCTCTGATTGGTCCGTCCTCTGATTGGTCCGTCCTCTGATTGGTCCGTCCTCTGATTGGTCCGTCCTCTGATTGGTCCGTCCTCTGATTGGTCCGTCCTCTGATTGGTCCGTCCTCTGATTGGTCCCTACAGACAGAAGGACGTCCTCTGATTGGTCCGTCCTCTGATTGGTCCGTCCTCTGATTGGTCCGTCCTCTGATTGGTCCCTACAGACAGAAGGACGTCCTCTGATTGGTCCGTCCTCTGATTGGTCCGTCCTCTGATTGGTCCGTCCTCTGATTGGTCCGTCCTCTGATTGGTCCGTCCTCTGATTGGTCCCTACAGACAGAAGGACGTCCTCTGATTGGTCCGTCCTCTGATTGGTCCGTCCTCTGATTGGTCCCTACAGACAGAAGGACGTCCTCTGATTGGTCCGTCCTCTGATTGGTCCGTCCTCTGATTGGTCCCTACAGACAGAAGGACGTCCTCTGATTGGTCCGTCCTCTGATTGGTCCCTATGACAGAAGGGCTGTCCTCTGATTGGTCCGTCCTCTGATTGGTCCCTATGGACAGAGGGCCGTCCTCTGATTGGTCTCTACAGACAGAGGGCCGTCCTCTGATTGGTCCCTACAGACAGAGGGCCGTCCTCTGATTGGTCCGTCCTCTGATTGGTCCCTATGGACAGAGGGCTGTCCTCTGATTGGTCCGTCCTCTGATTGGTCCCTACAGACAGAGGGCCGTCCTCTGATTGGTCCCTACAGACAGAGGGCCGTCCTCTGATTGGTCCGTCCTCTGATTGGCCCCTACAGACAGGGGGCGGTCTACCATCCATTTTACCGTCTATAGTGATTCAATTCTTTGTTTATGGTCTCGTTCTGACGTGTCAAACAGACTCTGTGTCTGTTAGTGAACCACAGATATTTGTGTATTTTTTTATCTGTTTGAATGTTTGTTATCAGAGTGGACGTAGAGACACAGCAGAGGGGGCCTCAAACGCCACACCAACACCCGCTTTGGTTCTAACGTTTTGTTAGAATGGAACGTTACAACGGAACCTTTCGGGGCCAAACAAACCTGAAGCCGCCACCATGGCGTTTCCATGTTTACACCCCATCCACATCTTTCCCGAAGTGATGACGCCCTTTGAGAACATTCCTAATGTAAAGGTAATTCAAAGGCAGCTCGTGTAATTTAGTCATTATTAAAAATATGTCGGTGCTCTTGTGTTAATCTCCTATTGACAACACAACACTTTAAGTGTGACACACCAGACGGCCGAAAAACCCGCAACAAAGCTGTAATTTGTCCTCCCCGACGTTCCCGATGAGTAGTTTTAGATGACGCTCTTTTGTCCCGCAGACAGCGCCGCGCTGCACAAACGCTCGCAGGTGTAATTTGAGCTCTTCTTTGTATCTCCGCAACTGTCCCCACCACCGCTCGCTGCGTGCCGACGGGACGGCGACGTCATCAAAGCTTTCAAATGTCTTGGTAATGCTGTTTATCCTCACCACCCCCACCCCCACCCCCACCCCTCCTTCTGGCAAACTACAGATTATTTATGGTGGCAAATCTTTTGGGAGGATTGTTTGAAAACACCGGCGCTGCTCTCGGTTTAACCCACTCTCATATGTATTGGGTGATAAATAATTACAGAAGATTATTCCTGCTGGAGCCGCGGCGTTCACGTGCGGAACGAGGTACGGGCCCCTCGCTCTCCTTTTCTTTTCTTTTCTCTCAAATGGTTGATTTTGTCTGGTTCCACTCCCGGTGCCATGGAACAAAAGCGTTGACTGCAGTTCTCCAACCGGCAGATGTAGAGTGGGGGACACAGATGATAATTACATGATATTATTCCAGGAGACGTTGGAGTTTGTGGTAAATAACTTTATCGCAGCGATCGCTAACTTGTTGTTGTTGTTGTTGTTGTTGTTGTTACACAGAGAAAACTGATTGTTGGATCAGCAGCAGCAGCAGCAGCAGCAGGGGGCATCGAGTGCAACCAGGTTCAGCAAATGTGCAAATTCTGTTTCACGTCCAACTTGTTGCAATTACAAATGAAATGTTGTGTTCTGAGTTTTGCAAAAACCCAGAATCACAAATCACATTCTGCTCATGTTAATGGGATTAAGTCCACAAATATTATCATCATATAATGATATATTGGATTTGTATGGTGATTTTATAAACATTCAAAAACATGGAAACTCAACAAAATCTAGCAAAAACAAATTGCTTTACAGCACAAGAGATTAAAGAACATAACAACATAACGTTGTTGTTGTTGTTGTTGTTGTTGTTGTTGTTTTTACACAGGACAAACACATGTGCCAGCGTCTCCTGTGGACCTGGTACAGCGTCATTTGCTCCCAAATGAAAACAAGATGTCTGCCAGCGTTTCTTTGTCACTGTGGATACACAAATACAACCTCTCTCACATATGTCAAGTGTTTACATGATGCCCCCCCCCCCCCCCCCCAGAGATGACACCAGACCAGATAAGGTAACTTCCAAGACAGGAGAAGATGCGTTTGACGTGTTCCGGTACTTTGGCAGCGGGAGTCAATGCGTTCGAACCTTCTCACACGGCGTAAACATTGAAAAAAGTCATTCATCGTGTCTGCGATGGAAACATTCCCCTCTGCAGGAGAAAAGACGTCCTTGGAGGTTCATTAAACTTCAGCACATAAATAAGAACTGTTTTTGCCGACGTGACATTGTGAGGTCTAATTACTTCTCACCACTGAACTCCTGACACACACTTCTCTTCACAATGCCGCCGTTTGGTATGATACCATACGTCTAGAGTGTAAACGCACCTTCTACCTCTTCACAGACGTCGTCTTAATGACCCGAAGAACAATCGCGCTGTCTGAAAAGTGTTTGAGAATCTACCTCCATGGAAAAGTCTCGGATCGACTTAAAACGGCCGAAAAAAAAGTCACGCTCTTCATAAAAGTGGTCCAGTAATTTGACCTTAAATGTCAGAAATGAGTTGGAACATGAGACCTTCCCTCTGTCTGTCGGTTTAGTTGCGGTTCGGTACGATTCAACGCCACAGCTGCTGCGTTCATGTTCTTTGTGTCGTGTAAGGATCCAGTTCATAGCTGTCGGTGTCGATGTTGGACGTGACTTCAAACCAGCTGCCGGTCAGAAATGTGTCGTTACACTCGTCCTGTACGAGTATTTTTCCATTTCCATCTTTTACTGAACCGTTATTCAACCTGAAATCTCTTTTTCGAGGGCGATCGGTTGGCCGAGATCGGTTGGAAAGTAGAAACAGCAGAAAAGAAAAGGAAAAACAGGTCAGTGACGCAGCTCCACGATGACTGGTGGCCGTCAGAAGGCTTTCCCACCGCCACAGTCTGAGGTTGCTGAATGCCGTGACCTCCAGAACGAGCTTGAATGAAGACTGCCACATTCCATCGCCACCTTCAAGACTAAATTAAAAATGTAACTTCTGCCAGCGTTTGTTTCATGCACTGGTTGTATCTGCGTGTATCTCCTTCCATCTATTTGGAAGGGAAGTGGAAGTGATCAATCAGGTGCGTGGAGACGGTTCACACACACACACACACACACACACACACACACAGACTGAGTTGGCTGCAGGAAGCCGGAGAGTTCCAGGATGAGACGGCGAGCGACGGCCCTCTGGGGCCCTCATGTGGCGCTGGAAGAAAACGCCACGGCGGCGGATCGGTGGGTGGAGTTTGAGGCTCTCAGGAGGAGATGAAGGGGTGAACAACAACACGAGCCCGAGTGATGAAATCATGACTCGCCGCTTTGTTCATGGTTCTTACATTTGCAAAACTACAAAGACACAATCTGACCTTTGACCCTCGGCTGGAGCGAGTTGATACTCCCAGAAAACCTCTTTTTTTTTTTTTAAATCTTTTGTCTGTCTGAGAGAATTTTTTCTGTATTTCTGTATTTTTGGGATGTGAATGTTTCCATCCAAACGTTCACTGGCTCATCTCCATGGAAACCTGCTGTCTGGAGCCGTTATGAGCTCAAATGTTGGACAGCTGCCGATTTCTTCGGTCAGCTGAGCGATAAAAAGTGCAGAAAAGTGTATTTAACACACGTACACACTAACACACACACAGGTCTGGACACACTCATTCAACTGGATGACAAAGTGTGCCCAAACCTTTTAGCGTTTCACTTTGATAATTAAACTCCTGGGGAGGAACCACATGAGAGAGAAAACCAGTTTTCTGGGCCCGAGAAGTCGAATTGTGTGAATGCTTTGAATATTCTGCATATGTGAGCGTCTGTTCCAGTTTTACTGCAGCTCTGTCGTTTATGGAAAAAGACCCGTTCATGCTGATCCGTTCATTTGTCTACTGTATGTAAATGCGGGGGTTATTTGCAGCCGATTCCATATAAAACACATGTCAGAGACGTTTGACATGTGAGTGGCTGACGTGCGTTTCTTTCAGCTGGTTAAACTGGAAACGACGTTTACGATGGCGAAGGTGAGTGAACTGTCATCATGTGGTTATTTCGTTTGTGTTAAATGTATTTTGAGGGAAGATTCTAACAACTTATGTTGTCCCAAAACATCAGAATTAGACCGTTACCTCCACCAAGGTTTGTGCTTAATGCAAAAACTACCAAGACTTTTTCCCCCCAGCTGTCTTAATTGAAATGGATTTTTAAATATATCGATGCTCGTATGTATTGTTTTCCAGCCTGGTGTGATTTTTTTTTTTTTTTTTTTTTTTGTCCTTGACTACCAACTAACAACCAACCTCTCGTTTGATGAGTCAGCAGAAAGCAACGCTCCAGTCCTGGACCTTGGAGGTCACCGTGCTCAGAGCAGAAGACATCCTCACGCCGGATTATCGTACGTCCGACCAGAGCTGCAGACGGTCGCATGGATGCGGCCTCCAGAATGTTCTGAAGATCGCTGAGCACGTTTTGGAATGAGAACGTTCTTCATTCCTCACGCTGTTTTTCTCGTTCAGTCTCTGAAGCGGATTGCTACGTCACCGTGTGTCTTCCCTCCACGTACGCCAGAGTTTACAAGACCAAAGTCGTGGAAAACTGCAGCAGCCCGGAGTGGAACCACACGTTTACCTTCAAGGTCGACGGAACTCTCCAGGTGAGTTTGCCCCCAGAGGTCACGTGAGGTCACTGAGCTGATGAAGGTCATCAGCAATCTTCACCCAGTTCCTGACGGACGAGACAAACAGTCTTTGTATGGACAGATTTTTTTATTGTCCATCTGTATTCAAACATGCAAATTAAACAAGATAAATAAAAAATAAGATGTATTATTAATAATAATAATAAAAACAAACACATATATTATATATGATATATTATTATTATATATTACATACATCATTGTAAAAATAATAATAATAATAATAAGTCCTTGGTTTGATTCCTGACTTGGGGGTCGAACAAACCAACAATGAGAGAAATGTTGCTTTGGAATGTTAAAAGAACAGATAAAAAATGGATACTGAAGTAGAATATGAGCAGGATCCTACTTCTTTATTTCATACCATGGGGGGTGAACACACACAGACTACAGCTGGTTCCTGCCGTCAACCTCCTGTCTGCTGTGTTTCCAGAAAAGTCTCCTGATTAATCTGTACGACCAGGACAACTTCAAGTGCGACAACCTGATGCACGCGCTCTCCTTCGACATCAGCTCGCTGACTGCTGGGACCAAGGAAACCAAAGAGTTCTTCATCGACCCTCAGGTGAACTAATGACATAAGGTAGAATAAAATAAGAAACACCCCCCCAGGGAAAGAGGGTTTCAGGTTTGTTCATGTTTGTTGTGTGTCATGTTGTCTGCTCTGTTCAAAGGGAAAACTCTGGATTGACTTTGAGCTGCATGAGAGGTAACGGCATCACCGTGTGTGTGTGTGTGTGTGTGTGTGTGTGTGTGTGTTCCACCTCTCCATTGTACAATGTTGAAATTGTTTGTATTTCTTCTTGTAGAGAAAAGAGAGTCATAAATCCCCTCCAGCTGGCGGTAACGTACACACACACACACACACACACACACACACACACACACACAGACAAAGGACCACATGTCCCTACACGTCACACAGGCCGGTCAAAGAGTGGTCACATCACATCCAAATCCATCACTAAACGACGTCTGTGGAGAAGTTTAGCAGTGACAAGGGCTTTATAAAACCATCTGACAAAAGTGTGTTGGACACGTTCCTCCAGAGACACAATGGATTATTTACCACTAAATGTTACTGTCACAGTCTTATTACACTGCTACTGAATTACAGTTATTCATTACAATGACATTACTGAAATATGGATCTGAATATGAAGAGAACATTGTGTCCACTGAACCTCAAAATGATGAAAATATCATATGAAAACAGGCGCAAACTAGAAAAACCCCTCAGAGCTCAGACCTCCTCCAATCAGACGATTCTATCATGACCTCTGACCTCCAGTTGTTCTTTTTTATTTCAATAGTAAAACACTGGGTGGGCTCCAACCCCCGACCTTTGTGTTAACAGACAGACCCACTAACCACTGGTCCACAGAGACAGTCCACTGCCGCTAGTGTGGAGTTCTAGACACAGCTGGTGAAAAAGAGGAAGAATCCTGGATCCAGATGGTTCTAGAACAATCACCTGGTCCTGGTCCATCAGCAGCATCTCCTCAACATTTCATTAAACTTTTTGAACAAAACAGAACCAACAGACCTCGTTGGTGGAGGAAATACTCTGATGAGTATGTGTGTGTCTGGTCCCGTTGAACAGAGTGAGGCTGTTTGTTACCAGACGCTGAGCGTCGCCGTCCTGGAGGCCCAACTGCATCAGTCAGCAGATTTCTGTGAGTTCCCCCGTTTCGCCGCCCGTGTGAACGTCCCACCGCGTTGTCAAACCGCGCTCTCGTCCCGACGCGACAGTTTCCGAGTCCGACTGCTACGTGGTCCTGTCCCTGCCGACGGCGTCGGCCAGGACCAACCGGACGAGGACGGTGTCCAACAGCCGCAACCCGCGCTGGAACGAGACGTTCTTCTTCAGGGTTCCCACCAGCGTCAAAGTGAGTGCAGCCGCTCAGACCGACGTGGTTTGTGAAGCAACGTTCAAAACAACACAGCTGCAACATGCAAACAACATAGAATAAAACACATGACATCATTTCATCCACAAAAAAAACCCCACCCATGAGGTGTCTGCCTGAAACCAACGCAGGCAGCACACAGATTCCAGAAAGATCCATAAGAGCATCAGAAGAAAGAAGCCCAAGAGCAGAAAAACACAAATCACTTTGTCCAACGACAGTGGTCAGAAATGTCGCTGACGCTCGGCTCTGTTAGCGTCATTAGCGTTAGCTGAAAGGGTCAAAGGATGACCCCATGACCCGCTGGCGTCTGCTGTCGGTGCAGAACGTCCTGGAGGTGAAGCTGTACGACGAGGACATGCTGACGCGCGACGATCTCATTTCGACGCTCCTGTTTGACGTCGACAAACTGACGGTGGGACAGAGGGAGGCCAAGGTGTTCCCCTTCAACGACCAGGTGAAACCACAGCGGCGGTTTGAATTCACATTTATCGGGGGTCCAGAGGGAATATTCACGGGGTTTCTTCTCTTGTTGTTTTTTCCACCCAAAGGATCATATCGTGATGGAGTTCGAGCTGCTCCAGAGGTAACTGGGACGACTGGAATGAACCCCCCGCTGACGTTTCACTACCATCATGTCTGTCGTGTGTTTTCAGTCCAGATCCACCGTGTGAATATCTGTCCAACGGCATCTTAATGGTGAGAAGTCTGTGTTCAGTACAGACGCTCTAAAACCATCACGTTCATTCATTTTACATTCAGATGATCCGAGTTCATCAGATTCATTCGTCAATGTGAAACACACTGACACACACTGAAACGCTCCAGTGGACACTGAGGAACACCCGGTCCCAACTCAGTCACACGTTGAATCGGGAATAACTCCTCATCTCCTTCAGGCGGCTCCGTTCTCCGCTCTGGACGTCCACGTCGACAAACTGCAGAGCAGCTCCGGTAAGTGGACGTCCGCCTGTGCCGGAACCTTCTTCGCCCTGCGGTCCTCTGTGTGTGTGAGTTGGTGTTGTTCCGGTTGAGAGGAGGCCCAGGAGAAGGAGCAGTTTCTCCAGTTGTTGGAGGTGGTGGTGGTGGTGGTGGTGGTGTGGGGGGGGGCTCTCATCTCAGTGTCTCATGGGTTTAGTTGTGTTCTGAATGTCAGATGTTACCTCGAGCGGCGGCTGCTCTTGGGTCGACCTGAGATAGTACAAACATCGATGTGATTCACAGGCAAGGGGATGGGATTACCGTAATGACAGCAAACGTGGCCGTTTTCTCCTTCTCCTAGCTCCCTCTTCACACCAGGTAGAGGAGGCCATCAACATTTCCTGAAGGTCTAATATTTACGGTACTCCAAAGTATGTTAGCGTGACTGTAGCGCCGGTGATACGCTGGTGTTTAAGGGTTAAACCGGGAACCGAACACAAACCGAAGACAACGGGGGGGCTGATCTGACCCAGGGGCGGAGCACATGAAGGGGGCGGGACACTTGACAGGACGTACGGAATGATGAACAGACTGTCAGAATGAAAACAGGAGGTTGACCGAGGACGAGCCGCCTCCAAACGAAAGGCACAACAGACAACTTGACGGACGGACGTGACCTGACAGAACACAGGACACGTTTCGTCCCACCCCACTGTGTCTGTGACGAATCGGTCCACGCTAATGTGCACCATCACCTCCTGTTTGTGTTTTTCTAAATTCCAGCCATCGACTGCAAAGTGATGAGGCTGAACGGCTCCTACGAGTTGAAGCAGCTGCTGCCGGCAAAGCACAAACCCAAACTGCGTTTCCACATCAACAGAGACCTGGAGACCGAGCTGAGCGTGGCCGTGAGTCGGGACCGCTGGCACCCAGACGACGGCGGACGGCCGCGTTACACAGCCGACTGTTTCGTTATATGACCGCGCATTTTACAAACAAGTCACGTTGAAAGACACCCCCCCCCCCCCCCCCCCCCCCCCCCG
>CAAKHB010001747.1:107789-121848 GCA_901007665.1 Aeoliscus strigatus | reverse complement strand
ATGCAGTTCCCTTAATTTGTGTTTGGTCACCCAGCGGTCACCCAGTCAGCATAATTTTGGTGAAATGGGATTCTGATCCCCATAACACATGTAGGAAAGGCCCTGCCTTTGTTCCACATTTCCAACAGATATTTTCAGCTAATAGACCCATCTTACGGAGTTTAGAGGGGCTAAAATAGAATCTATGTATTAGCTTATGTTGGGTAAACTTCCCTCTAGCCTCCTTGATATATTTCCCAGTGTTTGCTATTATTCTTCTCCGTTCTTCCTCACTTAGTTCACATTCCAAATCCCTCTGCCATATAGTCTTCAAACTCTTACAGATATCCTTATTCAACCCACTGAAATCCCGATAAAATACTGCTACTCTGTGTGCTAATAAGTCACTTACTTTTCTAATCCCTTTGTAAACCATTGTTTCCAGAAAACTGTTTCCTTCCCAATACATCAAGCCAGGTTATTCCATAGCGAATCATTTGTCTCCCTCTACTGTCAGAAATCATACTTTAGCAAGGATGATTTCTGACAGTAGAGGGAGACATTGGCTTACATACAGTCTCTATCCTAACTCAACTGAGAGCAGAATGTCAGTTGAACTTGAAGACCACAATAAATGGTATAGAAATGACAAACTGACACTCAGCTATTTTACAATCTACAATCTACAAGCACTGAACAGTACTGTTTGCAATATTAATATTAAGAAATCAGCGATATTATATATATAATAATATTGGTGTATTTTGTAATAATATACATTGGTGTATACTGAGCTTCTTGTACGTGACTATTCATCAACAGTGATGTAGAATGTAGAAATACTAAATACTAAAGTTTCACCATGCAACACGTTATTTCTCTCAATTTCTGTAATAGTTTAATTTTCAAATGATCACAGTGCTATTTTTAGAACAGGCCTGTGGGCACCTCATGAGGTCCCGGCGAGCTACCGGGTGCCCGTGGGCACTGCGTTGGTGACCCCTGGACTAAGACATACAACTTTAACCTTTGTAGATTCAGTGCCACATACATTGTACTATCATTAACTACTGTCCTTTTTAATGCATCAAAGGCCACAGCTGGAACTAATACTGTGGCCACTACCTCAAGATCAACATTTACAGCTGTGATCAAATTTGCTTCAGCGTTGAATTTATTCATTGATGAAATCAATAATGTAAACATAGTCTGATAAGACTGCTCCAAAAAACTTTGGATATAATACAATTACATTGTATTCAGTCTAATTATAGTATGTGTTCTAAACAGGTAAATAAAATACTCAATGAAACAGAAACAACATTTTGTTATTTGTCATGTGAATTCACTGTGCTTCTGGATGAATACAATGTACGTCCATTAGTGGGAGTCATACTTGGGAGTGAAAGTCTGAAATGACTTTAACAGTCAGGTCATTTTTCCCACATGACTGCAGCATTTCAGCAGGGTGTTAATCTAACCACTATAATTGCTGTACTTGGCTGCTAAAATTTGAGGCAAGCACAGCAGTAACACGCTTGTTAGTAGTGGGATTGCTGTGCAAAGAAAGGCTGTATTAAAAAGTCATAAGTGTATTTAAAATGTACAGGCTGAATGGGAAATCACATCCATTTATGTTTCCAGAAGAATCTGCCTTATTTCTATACAATTCAAGCAAAAATATTTGTCAAAATTTCCTCGTTTGACTAACAGTAGTACAGAACTAGTGTATCAAACATTTCTAAGATGTAACTTGGAGTGAAAATCAGCTATGTTGTCAATCTGTGGCATATGTTCAGTGAATCCATCACCATGGCGACCAGTGCAGTTGGGGTCTCTAAGAGAAAACGCAGAGAACAGAGTATCGGATTAGTTATCTTCCAGGAAAGTGGGGCTCTTATGTATCGTAACAAGTGGTTTTGGAATATTGGCGCATCTTGCTGTTCATTTTTTTCCCAAGTGGAAGCTTAGGTAAGAGAGATAAGTAAAACATATTTGCATCAACATTGCTCGTTCTGATATGGGCTATTTTTCCTGTGTCTTCCATCTCTAGGCAAACAAGGTTTCAAGGAACTTTCGTGAAACATCATTTAGGTGCGTCTGATAAGGCCTCCATTGGAAATAGATAACAGCCTATCCACCCACTATTTTTTTGTGGACCTGTTTGTGAAAGAAAAGCTGGAAGGGGTAAAGCACTTGTCACACAGAGGGCTGTACCCAGGAGAAGGGAGGAAGATAAGGAGCTGAGGTGACTGGGAAAATGAAGACAAAAAGAGTTCCTGTATGTCTGACATTGAAATGATTCTCTGCATTCACGCTTTCACCGTGAGATTATGATTACGACTCTACTTGGGCATGAAAGTCTGAGCAACTACTGAGCAATTTCAAAGTGGAAGAGGTCGTCTGTATGTTTTAAATGTGTATATTCATTTAAGTAACTTTGAACAGTGTTGTCTACAGTCCGGAATTAAAACTGGAGTCGCTTCCTTCAGAAGCTTCTTGTTTGTCCTGATGTAACCTGCGTCATCATAGTTAACTTCTTCACTGGAACCAGTTTGTTCACCAGCAATTCATCATGTTGATGGGAGCGATGGTTCAACTTTCCTGTGGCTGTTTTTGAGGTGACGTGTGCCAGCAGTGCATCCTTGCTGCATGCTAGATGGCAGAAGCAAGCCGAGGGTTGATGCACACGACCTTGTGCTATCTGAATAGACACTCTCATTTATCACAGCAACCTTGAATCATTGTTTTACTCAGTCTGAGCACCTATGCCTAACTTGACCTGAAACTTAAACACCTTATTTTACTCAGTGGTTTGTTTAGAAGGCCTGGGGAACTTTAGACGATATGATTCAGGCGGGGAGTCTTAGTTTAAACCACAATGTGAGCCAGGGCCGGTTCTAGGCGGGCCGGTTCTAGGCAGGCCTGTTTCAGGGGTCAGTCAGAAAAGTGAAGGGGGCATCATGCGCACACTAGTTCTCAAATAATGTTCAACCAAAAATAAGGCTTCAGTGCTCAAACTTGTTTATGAAACACAACAGATATAGAGCAGCAACTTGAGGTCATGTGTCCTCAGTCTGTTCCATGCAGTGGACTGGACACTGATCTCTGTACTTGGGACTGACAAAACGCTGCTGCTTGCGGAGATCCTCAAAGTACTCCTTCCACCGCCTGACGATATCCCCCGTCGCGGTCAGCAGCTCCCCGCCTCCCCTGTACACAGCGTTGGCAGAGCACTGCTTCCCCCTTCTGAGGTGCTGGACGGTTTGCCAGAATTTCTTCGTTTGTTTTTCTTCGTTTGACAAATGGCCGTCCACTCGGTAAAACACACCAGCTGTGGGGGAAGATAAGTCTGAATACGAAGAGCAAATTACTGCCTATACTGTAATAATCATCCTGAGAGTGGAAAACACAGGAAGCAGAAATGAGAAACAGCCTCACTAACGCAAAAATGATCTCCTGAGAAGCTAAACATGTTTTTAGACTTAGGATTTAAGGCTTTTTTTTAAGGTTGGGTGAGCTGGTTCCACAGACAAATTACTGGCTGGGGATTTTCTTTTTTTTTTTTGTTTAAATTGAGCGCATTGTGGAAATGACTGTCAACACACTGCTGCCAAACTCCTGAGAGCTGTATTACATAAAATAAAATACAAACGCTCCGGGTTTTAGTCCTGATGTGTCTTGTGGTGTTTTAATCCATCTGGAGGACCTGTGAAATAAGGAGTGTGCATGAGTGCAAAGTCTTTTTCTGTGTGGAATGACGTTTCATATTCAAAAGAAGCATTCCACCTGCTGAGTCACTCACCATGAATGTAAATAATTATTCTTCATGCCTCAAGTTCCCAGTGGTTTAAGGCCTTAAGCCCCCTGCATCTCTCCTCGCTTAAGTTAGACTTTGATAACGGCTAATGACTGTGGCAGTGACTTGCTCAACCATATTATTATTTGAACCTAGAAACATTAGAAACATGTGCTTTGGTGTCAGAACGATTTATGGGTCCCACACTGATGACCTTTCACTCGCTGTGTATGCGTGTGTCTTACATCACTCCAGTGGGTGCCTCCGCTGACAACTCTGTTCTATTTTCACAGACTGAAAAGCACAACTCAATTACTTCCTGCACGCTTGCGTTCTCAGTTCTATTGTGGCAGGGGTGTGAAGGAAATATACAGGTGTGTGATAGAAAAGAAAAAAAACTGGGTGTCACAGGCTGTCTCAGCTGCCTCAGTGGTTTTAGAACAGCATTCATGTGAGGTTTAATGATGACAGGGTGGAGCACTGTCAGAACTCAATCAAGGTTTTATAAAATTCAATGTTTTCCTCTGACTTGACTTGTTTGCCATTGACAAATTATTGTCGTAGATAAATTATCTGCCTAAGTGCATTTTTTTTCTTTCCTTAGACTTATAAACAACATGGTGTCAAAACTTTTTTTTTTTTCTCCACATAATGACGCGATGAGGATCTGACAAGCTTGGATGAGATTGGACTCACAAAGTTTGACCAAATAAACACATGAATGAATTAATAAACAACTCACAGATCTCAGTTTTGCAGTAACGTGGCGACAACAGTGTGTGTTCTAAGTGGGCGGTAGAAGACAAAGAAAACTCCTTTATAGTAATCTGACGGGGGCATTTAGAGGCAGGGACATGTTTTTCAAGCCTGATAATTAAAGTTGCAGAGACATCTCCATTGTAGAACCTGCTGTACCCTGATCACCTGGTTTACTCTCCTTCCCCACAAATAATCACCTATGTCACACCCTTCACACACGGCTTCCTTAAGATCGTAACACTGGCACAAACATCCATATTCACTGTACTAGCCCACCAAAGGACAAGAACTTCTTTTTTCCCCTTTCCTTTTCTTGTTGTTTCTGACAGTTTACTCATCTCTGGCAAGTGTTTGGGTGGACAAAGACATGAAGACAATAGGAGGTAGAATGGAAAAAAGCAGAAGGAAACTTGTGATCCAGCACTGTATCTAGAAAGCACTGGGGTGGTTGTAGTGATTGCAGCGTCACATTGAGTTGTAGGGAGAAGTCCTAGCCTATAATAGCACACCAGTAGCTGGGTTCAGTGATGTCCCTTTGTTTGTTTAAAGGGCAGAGGAATCGATGGCCCTGTTTTTTGAGGCATGGCTCTGACCTCTCATAGTGGCACCTGTATCAATCACGGGCCAGCTTCGCTCCCTGCCTCACTGCTCATCACATTTGTCTTTTATGCTTCAGAGGGTGGATGGAGGCTGTCTGTCTACGCTTAAATGTCAGTCTGAACCGCATGGCAGCTGTCAGCAGACATTGAGGAATACATAAAGTGTTAAAATATAAGGAGGGTGACTTTCAAGGAGAAATCTATTCAAACAAATAATTGACGTTGGAGAAAGGATGTGGTGTGAGGCCACACAGTGTAAGCTCTCTTTGTTTCTCTAATCAACAGAGTGAACGATGATAGAATCAATGATTATATTCCACAGAATGGCATTTCCATGAGCTGATTTGAAATCACCTTGAGAGTCATTTCATGTCTTTGTTCAGTTAGAGCCAAACCAAATAAAAACAAAACAAAAGTTATAGAGTACACGTGCTTCAAAAACCTCAAGCCACAAACAGGCTGCTGAATACAGATTATCACATGTAACCCCCCAGCCCCTGTCTTTAACTAAACAAAGTGAGATAACACCAAAAACACCCCAGCTCTGTGCTTTGACGGATGGGGCTGAAGTTAATCTGTATGTGCGGCTGATGTTTATGAGGCCTCATTGTAATCGTCCTGCCAATTCTCAGCAATGCAGGACTCATGTTTCAGGCTGAAAGAGAGGAATGATTCCCGTTATGGAGCAATTAGTCTTGTTGTCACCAGCGGACCGTGACAATCCACTGTCTCTAAAGGGATGTGGGTGTTTGCTACTGCTGAATCATAATCAGTAACTTCACTTTACTTTCCAAGGATGTTGCCTTCAGATCTATCTATCTATCTATCTATCTATCTATCTATCTATCTATCTATCTATCTATCTATCTATCTATCTATCTATCTATCTATCTATCTATCTATCTATCTATCTATCTATCTATCTATCTATCTATATCTATCTATCTATCTATCTATCTATCTATCTATCTATCTATCTATCTATCTATCTATCTATCTATCTATCTATCCATCCATCCATCCATCCATCCATCCATCCATCCATCCATCCATCCATCCATCCATCCATCCATCCATCCATCCATCCATCCATCCATCCATCTATCCATCTATCCATCTATCTATCTATCTATCTACACAGTAAAAGCCAAGCTTTGTCCAAATTGCAGTTAATTTGCAACCTGGATTTGTCCCTGTTTCTTTTAGGTGAGAATGTCAAGCCAATTGCACTGAACTCTAATTCAGCTGTATGTACATTTAGATGTCAGTGTTGGAAAGGGAGTCGGGAAGAAAAGTCTGTCAGATTTTCACAATTGCCGCTCTTGTTTGAAAATCGAGGCTGTTTCCTGCAGCAACAACAAGAACGGAACGGCAACACATTTACCTTTGTGTTGAATTGTGCATCGACGCTGAAGCAGTGGTCGATACTGTGGTTGATACCATCTACCGGTACCTAAGGCAGGTAGAAGAGACTTCTTCTGCTTCCTGGATAAGAGGTGAAACATCTGCCTATTTGAAACTCATCATATACCTGAAGAGACATATCATATTTCAACATATCAGTGTCAGTTCTGCTGAAGCTGCTCATGCTTTCACAGGTATGGGGTGTTTTCTTCTTTTCTAGCGTGTCATTGAAAGAGGAATCCAACAGCACTTCACATAAATCTCTGTTTTGTGGCCACAGGGACAGCAGCTCCCAAGCAAAGCGAATATATTTCACTACTTATGTACTTCATGTCTCAGAAATAGCAAATAGTTCCCAGATAACAAAGCAGTGAGTCCTACAGGATGTCACAAATCAATACTGTTTGTTTGAACAAGTCTTTGTGTGGGAGTCATTGATTGCTTGTGCAGCATTCACTACAACAGTAGCTCCCCCCTGCTCTCTCTCTCTCTCTCTTCCTCTCTACTTGCAAAATACAAAGCATTGTCTTCTGTGTTTTTAAGTTACTTTGACATGTGAAGGTTGAGCATGAGCACAACATAGACACATCAGCAGAGGCCATCCGCAGACGTCAGGCTGACAATCAGCATTCCTCTGGCAAACTCTCGTCATAGCTCGCTCTCCTCGATATGACTGGTTTGATGAAGACAGCAGCTCAAAAGAAAGTGGGGGAGATGCAAATGCGGGATTATCTTCTAAGGTGTGGACTGATGAAACGTTAATCTCGCTAAGAATTTCTCATCAGATGGTGTTTAAATAAAACAGTCCGGTCACACATAAGAACATTAAGGAGGGAGGGAGTGTAAAATAATCAGACAACAGAGGCGGAATCAGACGGAAGAGGCTGTGGGATGGGTGGGTGGGGTCACCTGCAATCACCTGCAATCCTGGTGGCTTCACAGGTGAGACGGGTGTGGTAAATGTCTAGGAGGGGAGGGAGGGAGCGAGCCACCAATGACACTCTCAGCTGCTCTCACGATGCGCTGCAGAGTCTTACGGGGGGCCACGGAGCAGGCGCCGTACCACACTGTGATGCAGGTGGTCAGGATGCTCTCAGTGGAGCCTCTGTAGAATGAGTGCATGATGCTTGGTGGGACTCCTGCCTACCATCATTCACACCTCCCCAACAAGAGATGCACTAGTTACGTTCCTCCATCATTTCACACCACAGGCAGTGAATTAAAACAAGTCAGTAAGTTTGGGAAGTTTGCTCAGAATTAACAAGACGCAAATTGTAACTAGATTTCAGCTAAAACATTTTGTTTCCTGCTTTAGTTTCCTTCTCCCTCCTCTGATCTCTACTTGTTGTTTGCCTAATGTCATTCTCAATAATGGATGATTTAGTCTAGATTTGAATCTTTTATATTCTTTCAAGGAGCATGAATGCTTAAAAGAAGAGCAAGGAGTAGAGGCGAGTCTCTTTCATCATACAAAGCCAAGGCTCAGTTCTTTTAAAATGAAAACTGAACACATTGAAGTTAACAACCTGAGCAGTGCTTATCAGCTCCACAGGAACGGTCTGACTTCACAGACTTTCTGTTCAAAAGACATTTGTATGAATAAACTTCATCACGGTGCAAAAACAGATTGTCTTAAAGTGCCAGTGTGCAGCTTGTACCCATGTTATTCAAGGACACAGGCACATGCTGCAGAGTGAACTGCATGAACTCACAGTGACACACCCTAAGTGGCAATTATGGTATTCACATTTTTGGGTGTGCAGGTAACAGGGTTTGTTGCCAAGGTGAATAAAAAGCCGATCACAAAGACGGAGCAGAACACATGACATGATGGCAGAGGAAGTTGTCCAGTCAGTCCATTAGGTAAGCGGCACCCTCACCTCTTTGCTGGGGCCTATCCTACGTAGTGTGAACGCTGCGTTCGGAAAACATAATTAGGAAGTAAACGGGGTACGAGGAGGGAGAGTCTCTCTCTGGTTTCTCACAGTGATGATGAAATTCGGAGTCTTGCTGTGATAATGAGCAGTGTCGTGGCTTCCGGCTAAAACACGTGGAGAAGCATTTCTTCTGGGAAGGAAGGATCTTAAAGCAGCACAGTGGCGCCAGAACAAAACAGGAACCATTTTGCATATATCATACACCATTTACTTCACTGCTTTTATGGTTGCCAAAAGACGAGGTGTCTGCAAACACTGCTGATTTAAAAAGTCTATATTCACTGCCTAATTTGTCTTCTCAGTCTCCTCTTCAAAACATAGGTAACAGGAGAACTGTGAACACGTTGCAAGAAAAGAGAAAGTACTGAACTGGGTCACAGTCATTTGACATCTTATTTGTTAAGGTGTGATTTTGTCTTCTTCCAAACCAATTTGGTTTTCCATCTGAAAACACTGGGGATTTGTATAATTATAGACTTTTTGTTTTCATAGGCAGTTTTTCATGGGTATCATTTCCCAGGATGCCCCATGCTGAGCAGCTTTAGTGCCCCTGTGAGGGTGAAATATCACATTTTACTCTTCTGCATCCAAGAAAAGACACATTGTTCTGGCCTATAACAAGTCAGTGTTTCCCAGGATGACACTTCACACCATAGTGCTCAATATACGCAGACAGGTTCCTGTACATCTCTGCTTTTAAAGAGACAAATATACCGAAATTCTCTGCAGCAGAAAGACAACAAACATGAACACTGATAAAGGACAAATTGTCGCCCTGTGAGAAGCAGCAGTGTCATGAGGCATCTGTTGCCGGTAATGTCAAGATGAGGAAAAGTAATTTCGTATTTGGAAGAGTTAAAGACTTGATTGTTTTAGAACATTCCAATTGTCACTGGTGTGCCAACCAGCTTGAACAACTTTTGTTCTCTGAGGTGAAACTGCCTGCTTTGCTCTAAATGAGTTTCTTTCTTTCTTTTTTCCTTTGGTTTCTTTAGGTGTGAGTGCCGTGGTGCTCTCATTTCAGCCACCACACACACCTGAATACCATCATGACCCAAATTCACTCTCCTACTCACAGTCCTCCATTGTCCAGCTTTCGCTATTGTAACAAAGTGAGGCATTTAATTATCTCAAATTTAATGATCCGAGTATCTAAAGCCTGCTTTGTAATTATCCTGCTGACTTCTTTTTTTTTCCCCCATAAATGCCACTTTCCAAGATCCAAATGCCATTTTCTGGTGGGTGAAATTTCCTCCTCTTTACTTTAGCTATGTATTGTTGAAGCTATTCAATGTCTCCCCAGTGATTCGTCCTTTTTGGTGTCTGAATGCTTTGGCCTCAGGCTGCTGCGGATATTTATGTGCCCGTTCTAAAAGTTAACCTTTGTCAGGGAGCAGGTGATGAATAGAATGAGTGACAGTCACATAGTGTCATTCATCCTGTTTTCTTTAAAGGTTATAATTTGCATAGCAACTGCGTGAGGTGATGAGATCTTACCATTAGTTCTCACTTAACTAATGTGAAGAGTATTCGTTCCTTGTGCCTGCCATCTTTTTTAATGCAATATAATAACTTACTGCATATATACTGGTACTGCTTCTCTCTTTTAAAAACAGTTGGAAAACTTTTACATTGTGAATTAGCAAGCTTACCACATCTGGAATCACAGGGTGCATCTACATAAACACATATAACCATGTGCTCAAACTAAGGCTTATTTCTTTGTGTTTAATCTGTTTGTTCTACACTCTACATTTTCTAGAATGAACCTATTGGTGCTTGTTGAACCTAATTGGTTTATATTTCTGGATAGTAAAATTACAACTTCGATTTTGATAAAATCACATGTTGACATTGTGTGTTTCTGCAAACTCGAGTACACGATGACGTCAAAGATAACTGCGTCTCAGTGTGTCTCACAGCAGTTGTGTTGCAGTTGGAATGCACGACTTTCCTACCTCAGTGCTCTTACTAAACCTGCTTTCTGGAACAAGGCCCTGAAGCGACAAAGGGAAGAACCAGAGTCTGGTGTTTGTTTTTCTGTACCGGGCATGTAGTTTTGTTTCAGTGTTTGACATGTTACATGCTACGTATGCTATAAAACATAAATTGTGATTGACATGGTGTTATACTGAATACTTTGCTAATACACAGAAAATGCACATAGGTTTTGCACAAACATGACCTTTGCTCTTTTGAAAATAAATCCAATATTGGACCTCTGATTATAAAGCAACCATCTTGTATTAAAATTATCCAAATGGGAATAAATGTCATAAATAAAACACCAGCAGCTTAACTCCATGCTGCTAATATAAAGAGACACAGCATCAGATTATTACATTTCTGGTGAGGGAGCCTGATTACAGCCAGGTACAAAAAGGACAAATATGTCACCATAGTAACATGGAAATGCACAATCAAGGCTCTATAGGACAGCAGATTGTAGGCAAAGTAAATTTAGAGCATGAAATTGAACAATTTACACTCACTACATTAAATTTTCTCCAGACACATGGGCAATCAAAGCCTAACAGTGGAAACATTCATAACATCAATAGCAATAGCAATATCAATCTTGTTTTGCACAAGATGTGTTCCTAGAGCTGTTAGATTGGGTGCATATTGTGCAACCCCACAAAGAGTAGTGCAAGAATGTGCACATCAAAGGTTATTTAAATAAAAAAACTCGAAAATGTTGGGGAAAAAATGGTGGCCCTGAAGGAAAAAAACACTGCCACAAAAGTGTATACACGCAAACAAAATGCAAACAAGAAAAGCCAGAGCAAATAATAAAAATGATTAAATATGGAAGTCCTCACTTAAACCAGAAGGCTCATCACTGATTGGACAGACTCCCTTCGCGTTGACCCACAAGTAAATCATAAAAAGAAGAAGAAGAAGTGGTGGAAGAAAGAATGGATGAACGGATGAAACATGTCAAATTATATATTAGTATTTTATTATTACAAGGCACATTTGACACCGTCTGAGTGTCTGACAAGGAGTTACTGCTTATTGTCTGATAATCGTTCTGTCTAACCTCAGTGACAGGCAAACACTTAGGTAATGTGTATTTTCCATTTTTCTTTTCAGAAAAACTGCTGTGACCTTGGAAGAACTTTGAACGTTTGCCCCAGGTCGGGCATCCCTTCCACCTGCTGGGATGACACCAACCCCACGGCTGGTCCTCCTAACAGACTCAAAATTTCCCACAGCCAACACTTGTGCCAACACCTGGAAACTACCACTGCTGAATGCCTTCTCGGACTTCAGGGCAAACATGGAGTTTGGGGTTTGGATGGGCCTAAAGGACCCTCTCGATTGGCACCTGATGATCATGTTTGAATGCGTAGGATGGCCAGTTCAGGTGAACAAGAAAAATGTTGTTAAAAATGTTTGTTACACTAAATACAATACACTGGAACTTTGGACTACTCAACACAAAATTCACCTTTGTTGCCATATTGACTCACTGAGTTCTTGGCTTGTATTGAAAACAAATCGCAACAATCAACAATCCAGTATTTTAGTTTTGAACCTGGATTTAGGAAAGTAAATAAGCCTATAATCTCTATGCCTGAATATCAAGAAGGTCAGGAAGCTCAGAACACAGCAACATTAGGCAGTTGATATCGCACTGCACCAAATTTATTCTGCAAAGTAAAGGTTAAAGGTTAAATGTACAACCATAGGATGACCACAGCAGGACTTCATTGATGAGCAGCTTTAATAGTTCAAACATGAACTGCAGCCTTCTGGCCAAAAACTGTTCAGTGCCAGTGAGGTGACACTGACCACCAACATCAAACTGGTTGTTCTCTGTGTCTGAGGTGATTGTCTTTTTCGTCATGAAAGCTCAGCTGTTTCCTTCGGTACAAGTACAGTTGTGGGGTGGACTCCCAGCTGTTTGGCCGCTGTCATCCATTCTGCTCCACATTCTGTTGGTGATATTTTTGCGTGGCTCACTGCACTAAACAACTGCCCTACATTATTGGATTACATAAAAGGAACTGACTGAGTTTTTGGAGCTGCTTGACTTCAACAACTCATCAACATCAGTGGCAGAAGCAACAAAATATCTTTGTTCATTAAAAAAATTGACTTTATACAAAGAAATATCTAAATTTTCTACAGTGAATTAAAATGGCCCTTCAGTCGTTAAGTCAGTACAAAGGAAACATGTTCGAGAAATGTGGGAAATGTGCTGTACAATGATAAATGGTTCTCCTTTTGGAATATTATGTCTCTGCGACCATGCTGAACTGTCTCATTATCCCCATCCCGCTAATAGAAGGAGGAGATGAATAATTAATCTGCCCTGCTGGTGACATGGAGCATAACACGTCTCCTCGGGGAGACGGAGCTGCTCTAGAGTCAGCGAGTGGAGGCGAGTGGAGACACCATAAGATACTCTGAGCACACGGAAACAGGTTTTGTGTAATCCTTCAGTGAATGATTTACAACCAGATTACACGCTGTACGTTTATGTTCAATTATTTTGATTTAAAACTTCTATGTTTTAATATCCTCGGTAGCAAATTAAAAGAAAAAAGATGAGCTGCACCGCAGGCAGAGTTCATGTCATGAGCTATATTAAAAGTGCACTCACTCAATCCTGGAAGACTTAAGGTCTTTAGTTAATGTACTTTCACCACCCTTTAAACTGTCGCACACATGGACCGCCGATGACACCGGCCTTTACTGCGTCTTTTGATGCGATTGTCCCTAATTTTCTCTATTTAATAATAATAATAACAATAATAATAATAATACCTTTTATTTATGAGCGCTTTTCCAAGTACTCAAAGTCACTTTACAGTAGAGAGTTAAAATGAACAAGACAACAAGAATGCAGAGGACGGTAGGTTAGTGACTGGTAGTGAAAAATGGTTAAACCTTAGAGCAGAATGGAAAAGGTGTGTTTTCAGTAGGGATTTGAGTGATGGAATGTTGGTGCAGTCACGGACATGATTTGGACGTGAGTTCCAGGGGGTGGGGGCAGCGACGGAGAGGGTCCTGTCACCCCAGGTTTTGTGCTTGGTCTTAGGGATGGAGAGGAGATTGGCGTTGGAGGGCCGAAGGCTGCAGGAAGGGGTGTAGGGATGAATCAGGTCTGTGAGGTAGGAGGGGGCCTGGTTGTGGAGGGCTTTATAGGTGAGTAGGTGGATTTTGAAGTGGATGCGCTGTGGGGACAGGGAGCCAGTGGAGGTTCTGGAGTACAGGGGTGATGTGGTCTCAAGATTGAGTGTTGGTGAGGTGGCGGGCGGCAGAGTTTTGAATGTACTGGAGTTTATTGAGAAGTTTGGAGGTTGTGCCGTAGAGAATGCTATTGCAGTAATCGAGGCGAGATGTAATGAAGGCATGGATCAGAGTTTCAGCAGCAGTGACAGAGAGTGAGAGATGTTTTTTAGGTGGAAGAAGGCTGTTTTGGTGACATGTTTGATGTGTTGGTCAAAGGAGAGGTTGCTGTCAAAGATGTTCTTCAGCTGTTTGGGTGAGAGAGTTTGGACCGATTATGATCATGTCTGCTTTATCGCAGTGGAGGTGAAGGAAGTTTATTTGCATCCAGGATTTAATTT
>CAAKHB010001747.1:87582-104553 GCA_901007665.1 Aeoliscus strigatus | reverse complement strand
TCGTTTTTACGAAGAGTTGACTGGCTGCTTGCTGGACTGCCCGCTCAGCCCAGCAGCATATTTCAGTATTATTTCTGTCTGTCCATCTGTAGTATTTATAACCCAACACAGAAAAAGTAGACACATGATTTAAAAAAACTGCATGAATATTGTCTTGGAAAAGCCAATTTTTATTTAAATAAATCTGAATTCAAATCAGTTCATTTGACAAAAAAAAGGAGAAAAAAGACAGTTGGAGTTTGTGTCAATTGATGGCCGCTGCCCCCCTTCAGGGCTAGGGAACAGATGAGGAATAAAGTCAGCAGAATTTTTTGGCAGTCATTGATGTGGGGGTTAGAAACGGAAATCAAAACTAAAATAAACAAAAAAGGGAAGTTTGGTGTTGAGGAATTTAAGAGTAGAATCTCAACGGATGCTTGAGTTGGTCTTTACTCTGGTGTTACTCCTTCATTCTTTGAATAAATACATAGTTCTTTTTCTGCCTTTAACACAAAAAATATGCTGTGATGAAGGTGAAAATGGCGTGAACCCATGAGTTACAAAAACAAAAAAGAATGGTTGAAGCACATTTCTCAGTCCCCAGATACAAAACCGATAGTGGACTCCTGTTCAGTGCAGAATACCAATGACAGCCGCAGCACATACTGCGACGGCAGCCGGTGAGACAGATGGACTCGGTGAGTGGGGGTAGTCTGACGGACAGAAACCAACCTGTGATTTGGGATTTGACGGTTGAAAGGATCGTTGGCCGGAATCAGTCAGGAGAGAAGTTAATAGAGGCATGAACTGCAGGAGCAATAGACTGGAAGAAAACAAGCACTGAGCTCTGTGTCCACAGAAACCTCCAGAAGGAAACAGGTCCAAGTTATTTTAAGACGGTAACTGATTAGTTCCTCACAATATGGACACAACTTTGTTTGGGTCTTTTATTTTCTATATTTATTTGTTTCACTATGACGTTCTAATTCTGAGTCATAAACATTTCCAGGCCTTTATTTCTGATAATCTATGTAACATTTTTCCAGTTTTGATGCCTTTACCAGAGGGTACCTGTGCCATTTGTTCATGAATTGTACCGTAGATTCAGTCATGGTTTCCCGCACAGAGACTCATGTGATGAAAATTATTCTTCCTGTGGTTAGTCCAGCAATCGCACATAAGTGTTCTCTTTGACAAGCTGGGAACATTGTTATTAGCACAATATAAATGTCAAAGGAAAAGCAACAAATAGCAGCTAGAATGACGTAAGAAGAGTAAATGAACATGCAAAGAAAAGGCTGCATGCAGAGGTGACAGCAGTCAGTGACACGTTCCGCTGAAATGGAGGTCCAGAGAGACTTCCCACGTAGCGTGCTGTGTGACATATCTGAAGTGGTTTCTAGGCTGAGTTAATATCCCTTGAAAAAGCAAATGAGGCAGAGTAACAACCATGTTAAGATGTGAGATTCAGGGCGCAGCCGTGGGAGACCCTTATGTGCGGTTAAATGACTTTGCTAGAGTCACATTGCACGTCTTGTTTTGAGCGAATTTTGCAGGTACACGTGTCACACATGCACGAATACATCGGAGGCTGTCACAGACAGGAAGGTACTCTAGTTATTATTCCAAATGAGTTGCGACACGATCAGACATGAAGATTGCTGCAGTTCATGTGCTGTACTGCACACCACACCATCACACCGCTGTCAACGGTTTGGTAACGTGCCAGTAAACGCACAGGAAAGCATAGACTTTCATTTGTTATTCACATGTGAAGTCGAAACTGCACCAGGATAAAACGTTTACAAAATTAGTTTCACAGGATCTAAATGCTTCCTTTTTGTGTGACCTGCTAGTGTGGATCCCCAGTAGCCAGACGTAGACATACAGTACGTAATATTTTAAAGTAGGGACACTGAATTGTTTGCTCACAGGAGGTCCAGTTGACTTCTGTTCATCCCTTGCTCTGATCTCCTGGTCATCACTCGCACACGTATCACACCATAAAAACATTCCACCCTGTCACGCCGCACCGGCTTGTAGGTGTATACCACAGGAGTGTAATGGGGGAAACCTTTGTTTCTACCTCTGCTGCTGTCTCATGAACACTCAGACCCACCATTCCACCTCTGGACCTTATATGATAAATGGCTAGAAGTCTATGGAGCTGGAATATTGCCAGAAGACAACAGAAATGTGACTCACACCAGACCAGGTGGTCCAATGTTTTAAATGTCTTTTTGTGGCTTTTATTTTTGTCACTGTTTATTGTGAGACCCACCATTAGTTTGTTTATTCGTTAAAACATTGTTCTTAATTATGTAATTCGATTAGAAATACACAGGTGTCACCCTAAATTAATATGAAAGTGATATGATACTGATATATGATAGCATTTCAGACGTCTCAACTCCAAAATGATGATGATGACCTGCTCTCAGGGCTCGTTGGTGTTAATGGGATCAAAGTTACTCCCGATGCTAATGGGTGGTTTGATTGACAGGTAGCGTGTAATGGAGGAGCTAAGTCGGAGCACATTCTCAGACAGGTATCACTGGGTAGGTGGAGTGCTTATGCCCCCATGGTCACAATGCTCATAGGATTGTGTGCGTTTATGTGGAGATTCAAGGACCTCCCATTGAATTATTGGATATAATACAGCTCACGTGACCACGTATCTGTTTTAGTGATGTGCTCTATCCTTGACACCTGATCGATGACGCTTCATGATGGGACTGTCTTTGTGAAGTACCTCATAAATCGCAACCGACATTTCTCAAAAACACATTATGTTGTGTGCCTCTTGGCCTGACACAGAATGGCTTCTGGTCAATGTTCAAACATGACTGGCTTTTAGCAGGGTTCCAATGAAGTTCCAATGAAGACTTTTTTTGTTTTATTTATTATTGTTATTATTAAATGAGTATTCTCCCAATGATTTCCACAGCACTGGAGTGTGGATCAGGAGTATGAGTCCTGCAGGTCCGTTGCATAAAAGTAGGATTCCAAAACCCAGGATACATGACTGAGCCAAGTTCAACCAGTCGTAAACAAGAGCGTCCAGGCTCAGTTGGTTGCACAAAGACCGAGCCAGGATGAGCAGACATGGATTCATCAAGCCAGTGAAACCAACACTGGGTCCATAAATAGACCCCGCTGTGTGATCCCAGATTCACCGATTCACCACGGCGATGAGTCAAAAAACAAAGAGAGAAAGTGTAGCAAAGTGTTACAGACTGCCTGAATGAGTGAGTAGTGAACAAATACACACTCACTGCTCCACTGAAACCATCACAGTTCAAATAGTTAGTGACAATATATGATGGGCAGCATGGTGGTGCCGTGGATAGTGCTGTTGCCTCATGGCAGGAAGGTCCCTGGCTTGGGATCTCACAGTGTAGACTTTAGATGTTTTTAAATTAAGTGAAATATGACCTGCAGTGACAGAGAAATGTGTCTTTGTTTGTTTCAATGAAATTAAAATTGGCATCCAATTATCTGTCTGTTCATTTGCTGTGTATGGATTTGTCCTGCGTTTATTTCAGTGTGCAGACAGTATATGCATAGTACGCTTTGATTTCTATCTTTTAGTCAGTGTGTGACTTTGTGGTTTACCTGCTTTCATTTATCCTTACTCATAAACAGAACATTGTTACTCGTTGATGTGTGTTTGTATTTTTATGGGATGTGTATTTTAGTCATAGTCTGTGGGAAACTGTGGGAAATTACTTATGAATTATGTCATGATAATAACAAAATCTAAAATCATTTACCAACAATGATTGACATCAGTGATTACAAACGTTTACATAGTGTCAGTGGGCCCAGTTGAATGTGATAACAATGTGTTGTGGGCAGTGGAATACCTATTGATTTCCATTTGTGGTGACTGTTGACTGAGATGAGATTAAATACTGTAGATCCTGGAACTTAGCCTGGTCTGCATCAGGGTAGCTCCACAGAATAAATCTCTGTGGTAACTTATGCCATAACATATTGACCTTTCATCTGTCCCACTTTTGTGCAACCGGATCACGGATAAGTAGAGCCTGGATAACCAAGACGTGATGTCTTAATCCCGTATCCTGGTTTTATGCAACAGGCCTCTGATGTGACGTAGCTAAAGACAAAAAACTGGTTTTGGAAATGTCAAACATTTCCCGCAAGTGCAGCAAAAGAATTTTTTATTTTGTGTGTTAAGACTTGCCTCAGAACCGGTTGTCAAAATTAAGTGACAAATTAGCTGTGATGTGACATCCCTCCAAGCCCTTTGTCAAACATTTAAATTAAAGTCTGTTGGATTGCACGTAATGCATCATGCCTCCCTTCATCGTCGTTGTTTTTCCAAAACCATCCTCTGACATATATTAAATCTGTAAATAGTTCAGCACATGGAAAACAAAAAAAAGAGTCACTTTTCAAGTTCACTCAAACCGCTGCTGTACATGTAAACACTGCTGAAACACACATGAAGAAATAAGAAAATACAAAAGTTTAATAAAACAAAAACGGCAAAGTAAACCTTTTGTTTGATTTGATTTGATTTGAATGTTCTTTACTTTGTTACTTTCTGATTTACTGGGAAATCGACCAAATGTGGCTGAAATGTTCTGAATAAAACGTTGGAGCAAGGTGTGGCATCACTTCTCAGACAAAACCACTGATGGCAATATGAATGAGCACTGCATAGTCTCACATTGGTCAGTCGTAGTAATACATTCCACTTCTTAAAAGTAGACAGACAGACAGACAGACAGACAGATAGATAGATAATGGGTGTTTTGATTGACAGGTAGATGGATAGATAGGTTGATAGACAGATAGATGGAGATAGATAAACGTACCCCAGGCTCCTGCCCCAGTGGAACAAGCTACACCTGGGATGAGGAAGCAGCAGAACAGGTGGTCTGTGTCAAATATGCGACACACCTGTTCACCATGT
The DNA here is from genome assembly GCA_901007665.1 of Aeoliscus strigatus. Lineage (NCBI taxonomy): Eukaryota > Metazoa > Chordata > Actinopteri > Syngnathiformes > Centriscidae > Aeoliscus > Aeoliscus strigatus. Next base: position 99,632 of record CAAKHB010001747.1, on the reverse strand, counting down.
GTGTCTGATGTATTTATTTATTGATTTGTTGTGAACATGAACATATAAAACCCTGGAGATCCCTGTCAGATTGGATTAGTGTAAAGCCATCAGACTGTAATATGAGTCCAGGAGCCTCTTGTGTGCATCATGTCCACAACAGGACTCCGATCTGACTTGTACAAGCTAAGGCGCTGCTGTGTGTGAGTGTGTGTGTGTGCCGCATCGGTCCTCAATAATTAAAACCACTTGGCGTGTGTGAATGGGTCAAGTACAAGACAATGCACCACTTGACAGCTGATAAGAGCAGTAGCAGACTTTGCATTCCTTCAACATTTTGAAAATTCCCGATAAAGAGAATGGGTCTTCTTTGTCTGCAAAGGTCGGCAGTGGCGTATCGACTGGCAAGTCTGAGCAGGTGTTGCTGTCGTTGCCATGATACCATAATTATACTGTTCAAGAAGAGATTTTAAATCAAGAGTTAAGTGGTGTGCAGCAATTTGACCCTCTCCGCCTGCTCTGATGCTGCTGCTGGATCGATCAGCAGCGCTGTTTGTGGGAAGACTTTGGCTCTTCGAGCAGACACGTTTTATCATTTGGCTCCATTGAGGGTTTCATGATTGGCTGATGGGGCCAATTGCCTTTTTCCCCAGAATGCAGCTGAATATTCTTTTACAGTTTTACAGTTGGAGGTGAACACTAAGCTTTGTGTGTAAATCATTTTTGCCCCCTGCAGCCGAGGAGGATAAAAAAAAAACAAGTTTGTTTTTACTCATTTTCTGTGACATAGTTCAAAGTTCAATCTTCCTTCTAGAAACGTTTTGATGGAAGAGACGTGAGAGCAACCTGACGAAGGGAAGTTTCACTTACCTCTCTGCTGGTTCAAGATGTCATAAACATCACAAACTGTCAGGTGTGATGTTTTGACATTTAATGTCATATGAGCTATTCTGTCCTGTAAGTAATTAACTGTTTAACAATATGCTTTAAATGCCATTTCAATCTGCATTTCCACAGCAGTTTATATGTCTAAATCCTGGTGCATCTCGTACTTGAAACTCCATTCCCTCGGTGCTGCTGCCAAATCCCTGTTTGACATTGAATTCACCACTAATTCTCTTCCTCGAGCCCAAACCAATTTCTCATGCTTTGTAATCCCCACAGCCAAACATATATAATAATCCCTAAATACGAGATGAAGTATATTTGGACTTTCCTTTCATTTCATTCTTTGAAGTTGTACTGGAGTAGAAAGATTTTTTTTCTTCCATCCAATGGTCAGACCGTGACTCCGTTCAACCGCGAGCCCATAAAAAGGTAATTTAACCTGGTGTTCATCGCACGTGTCACCTGGTGCATGATTGTTGTGGCTGTGTTCAGGTGGATTGGGATTGCCTCTGTATGCTGTCGTACATCGTTCATCACTTTGTGTTTATCGGTAAACACTCACAAATAAGGAATTTTCTATTTGGGTTAAGTTTATCTCATTTTTGCTCTGTGCATCCACACGGTTCCAAAGTCCCAGTGTCCCACTTGTGCGTCTGTTCAGTCCAGCTGGGGCCACAGATTCATTCAGCCTCAACAACAACTTTTAAAGCAATGATTACAGTTGCATAACTGAATACTGAATATGTAGATTCAGAAAAACAACAACATACAAATAATGTCATGCTGTTCAGATTCACTTATGTACATTTTTGTTTTTTATTGGTTGTCATGTTAATGACAGCATATCCTGAAAAGGGAAACATGAATGCAAGTAACAGCTTTCATTCATTGTTTCATCACAGGAAAAGTCAGCAGGCGGATGTGGGCGGCACGGTGGGACAGTGGTTAGTGTCTCTGTCTGTCCTTCATGTGGCCCTGTGATGAGCTGGCGTCTCGTCCAGGGCGTAACCCTGACATTCACATGTTCAGGTTTACTGTCAGCTGGGGTTCGCTGCAGCCCGACGGTGACCTGTAACGGGAGCACGCGGGAGAAGGGGAATGAATAAATGGACATGTCTGTTTGCCTGATTATATGTGAGGTTTTGAAACCTTTAGGAAAGGCAATTGGATGGACCAACAGTGATATTATTATTTTATATAGTTCTCTCATGTCCAGTTTTTGGCTTGGATGTGCTGAGTGACAATGTTCAGATTGTATCTCATCAGAATGCTCCTCCAAAATATCCTGCTGAGGAAGACAGCAATTGTTATTGCCAGACATCAGCAGATTACACGAGTCTGTGATGCTCGGATCAAAGTGCTGGCTGGATCCGTGCGTGCTGAGTGAGCTTCCTCCTGTCTCACCAGAAGAACAAGTTTGTTTCGGAGCTGAGGAGGAAAGACTTTGACGGCAATCTCATGCTCTCCTTTGCAGGATTGTTGATCATCATCTGTCTTATAACTGCTTGAATTTACCCCGTGAATGAAATGGACTTACAGTATATATGCACAGTTTAGGTTAAGCGTATTAACATGCCACCCTATCACAGAAAAAACAAAAACTATTTGTATTTGTGTAATGATGAACACTACAACTGGATCAAGTGCCTTTTTCATTACAGAAAAATTCCTGTTTTGACAGAATGTGTTCAATATAGGAGATAATAAATGAGTGTTTGACATGAAGATCGATGTACCCAGATAACATTACATTAGTTTGTTCACTTGCCAGACTGTTTTGTTGCAGTTTTACACGCTCCCTTTCCGACTGTTGACTTTCAGCTGCAATAAAAGAGGAAACGTTTTTCTTCACGTTAATTCTTGGCAGAAAAAACCTTGAAGCAGTTGGAACTATATCTTTATTCCTAATTTGCATTACATTAGGAATAAAGATATAATTCCAGCTGCTTCATTGGTATGTCCAAAGAGAAGAGTGCTTGGAGTTCCTTGAATACCTTCAGTTGGGTGTATGAATGTCAAAGCATGTGACACGGGGCAGCGGTATGAAGGCTTGAAAGGGAGTGTTAGAATATGAAATTAGGTTCTTCGTAGGTATACGAGAACCTCCCTTGCCCTCCAAGGACATTATTGCATGAGGATCTCAGCTCTTACAGCTTCTGTTCGTCACAAGACAACTGAACTCAGAGCAGAGGATTCGCTGGCCAGTCCCTCGGCAGGGCATTCAGGATGTTGGGAGTGAAGGGACGGCACAAAAAGAAGAGCCTCAAGATGGCTGTGGAATCAAGCATTGAAATCCGTTGACCACATAAGACGGGACGTGATCACCCTGGCTGGGTCACTTGGGAGAGGGTGTCTGATGTCGCAAGACCCGAAACACCCAGTGAACCTGGGATACATCACTGATGGTGTGTCCACGTTTGCACCAAAAGTGTATATTGGAACCTGAATATCCACTATTTTATCGTATTCATTAATTGTGTTAGTTCTTGTGAGGTTGAATGTGTTTACTCCACCTGCAGTTTTCCTCAGTGGTCTAATTTGAACTCATGTACTCATTGTCTTATTGTCTTATATTAGTCAGCCTTCAAAGTTGCACTGAGAAAGACAGTCGGCCTCTACCCATCCACCCAAGACCTGAGTAAATACTGACAGTTATTGGAATATGGTATTTGTCTTCATTGTCTGGTCGATGAAGTGAAGTGAAGTGAAGACAGCTGCTGAAACGACAACGTGGAATTATGTGCGTTAGACGACTGCAATGCACGCTATGTGGGGCTCAGCCAGACGTCACTTGCTCGGCTAAGGCTGGTTTAAAACGCTCGGCAGTATCTGTCCAATGTGTTCCTGTTATGTGTTTCAGTCGCTGCTCCAGATTTGTGGAATGAGCCAACTCACTTCCTGCTTTTAAAGCCTCTCTTTTTTCTTGTTCGCTTTTAACTAAGCTTGAGTTGTTGGTTCTACATATTTCTATTGTGTACTTTTTCTTTTTGTTTGAAGTGATTTGTGTTTTGATGATTTTATTTCATTTTTTTGCACAGACACAGTGTGACCTTGTTACTGCCTTTGCACCTCTGACATCTCTCGATATTGGTTTGAACGAGCGTAGAGTGAGTTACCCCCAGCGCCGGTGAAAACACTGATTGCCGTGTTTTGTCGGCTGTCGATGCTTTTAACTTGGAGTTGAATTAACAAAGGTAACCTTGAAAACATTGTCCCACCCCTCTTCTGCTCTTAGTGCTCAGAGTATAAATGACACTGTGACGGTTATTTATTGGTTTACAGTCTGACACCATGGTGATATGAGATACAATAATGTGCCAGAGGTGTTTCCATTAGTCAAAATGCATCTGTGGTGGAAAGCTTGATACTCTGAGCCCACTTTACTGTTCTGTGCTTTACCTCGACCCTGAATTAAAGGACACAGTGAAATTTAATGAAATCCCTCAAATAGACCTGAAACATAAGCGAGCGACATCACTTTCCAGACGTGCAGGTTTTTAAAGCGCAGTGTGCAATAACTGACCTTTTCATTTGCAGGAGCTCAGTGGATGAGTTTCACATTAGCAACTTTTACAGAAAGTCACAGCAGTAATGACGGGATGGATGTTGCTGTGTGAAGAGAAACCGGGTTTCAGTTGTGAGAGGAAGTTAATCAGTGCACAGGATACATGTTCACTTCTATTTGATCCTATGCTGAATTCCAGCCGTCTGAAAACAGCCAAACCCGCTTTGCCTCCAGGCAGAACTAGAATCAAAGCAGGACATGACGAGAACCTGGGAACGGAATGTGAATCTGAATCTGAAACATGACGATCTGGCTTGACAACATTCATCAACCTGGTTTTACTGGAAGCATCAGCATCACGGAACGAGTGTGCTGTGGCTCCGCTGGTGATGGCGGCCATTCGAGGCAATCGGTGTGTTCACACCGGCAGCGCCACGGCACGTTTCTGAAGCGGACGGGTCTATTTCAGCACTTGCAGATGGCAGAAGTTACACACAACACAGGAATCCAGTCAGTTTTCAAAATAAAGCTCTAAATGCCAACTCTAATCTATTGATTGAATTTTCAAAGTAAAACACCACATGGAACTTGTTGATATATTGATGTACTGATTTTAAAAAAAACATCAAACTGTAAAACAGGACTCTCCTCCTGCTAGTTGTTCTTTCCGTCTCGCGGTACTTCTGGAACGCTTCCGGTGTGAATTCAGAGTTAAACCATGGTGCAGCTGTTGTGTGATACCAGTATACCAGTATAAATCCATGGCTTATTATGCTTCAAGTCCAGAATACTTTTCAAGTTTCAATACTTTGCTTTACAATGCTTTTTTTATGTGAGGAAATCATGTGGGGAAGTGAAATTTAAACCTTCAACAAAAGCTTAAGGAGAATCAACCATCATCCATTGAAGTATGGAAGGTACTCAGACAGGACAGAGCCTGTTGTATTCACGACCTCATTCACGTTGTGTTGTCCACCAAACCCTGAGAGAAACATCCTGCTCTGAAGCAGCGAAATGCTTCACCGTGGTCCCCAGCTGGTCTCTCTTATTAGAGAACTTCTGAACGGAGGCTCTGCGCCAGAAAGTGTTGATTAAAGACAATCAGATGAGCTGTTGGGCTAAAGAACCGTGATGCTGCATATTCTCTTCGGTCAACATTTGTCTTTGTGTGTTTAAAATGCAAGCAGCCATGTGATCTTTTGTTTATTCAAACTAGTGGTTTGCTGATTATGGCTTCATACACCAGTGACTGTTCGGTCGCACACCTCCATTATGAGATCCATGAATATCATCACAATCAACAGAGGTTAAATGAAACTCGGTGTCCCAGGTGTTTGTAATGAGGTCAGCTGAGCGCAGCAGCATGCATATTAAATCCATACTTTTATGCACAGAAGCACAATTGGTGTTTGCAAAATGCACTCACAGAGAAACACAACTCAGCATTTTCACTTCAGAATAAATGTCGCAGTTGCTTGATTTAATGTGTGTAAAGTCAAAATGAAAAGTTGCCTTTTGACGGTGTACTTGCATTGATAATAACTTAGCAGGAGCAGCAGTTTGACTTCTATCAGAGACAGAACTGTAGACGCAGACAGTGTAGAAATGCTGCAGCTTATCTGCAACCAATGAAGATGTGTCTCTATGTGGAGACATAGAGTATGTGATCCTATGAGACTTCATGTAGTTTATTGTGGAAACAGAATAAACCTTTAGAGGCTGAAAACAAAAGGATGGCATGATCACGTTCAGTGTGGACCGTGGCTTCTCACCAGCAAATCCGTTTTTACTTTTGTCAATCCGCTGCGTTTGGGGATGGAAATCAACAATTCAACTGAGAGTCTTAATCGAATGCTGATGATTTACACCTTTTGTTATTTGTATGTATAGCTGGTTTATTTTCCAAGTCCAGTTTACACTTTGGGTTCCTCTGGAGAGAAGTCGAGTTCTTCTTGAGAAGAACTCAGTTGAACACTCAGCAATTATAGTGTAAAAATTCACAGTCCAGCACATCCTTAATCACAGTGGCGAGCAGTGCTGCTCGTAAAACCAAAGTGTTCCCTCATGAAAGGAGCTGTTTCATATCAACATCCACAATAAACAGATACCAAACTAACCCCACAGTATCCATCAAATGCTTGATTTAAAGCTTGCTGCATTCATCCATGACATTCCCGTATGTAGACGCAGATGACGGGTCAGCTCTGATATGTATCCGAGAGTGAATACCCAGTGGCATGGCGTGTTATTCACATGTTAGCACCGGTCTCACTGCAGCTGGAGCCTTCTGCTGTGGGCCAAACGACTCTCTCCTGTCTGAGTAGCCACAGAACCCATTCATCTGATCAAATGATCTGTCATCTCTTTATCTTCCTAGAGAGGCTATGGCTACCAACACACACACACACACACACACACACACACACACACACACACACACACACACACACACACAGCTCAGTATATTATCACTAATTAAAACCACTAAATGACTCAACTCCTGTGGTATAAAAGTGTACTTTATAACTTACTATTGGCCCGTTGTACTAATCTAAACATGTACTAAACTGTTGTTTTGTGTACCTACAACTTATTATAGTATTTTTTAATGCTTATCAAGCAATCTGATAGCTTATAAAAAAATTACACTGAACAGGTTTCAATCATCGTTTAGAAAAGGCAGTCTTAACATCCTTTTCAATCAACAGATACATGTATGTTGTCGTCGGCAGGCTTGGAAATTGTTTTATACTTTACAACATGAATTCAATACACAAATACCTAAATTCAATGTTAGAAATAATCACCCTCACAAAATGTGTTTCTTTATCAATGATGGTTCAGGGTTCAGGGTCAGTACAGACAAGCTATGGTCTTAAACGTTGTCCTATTTTCGTGTGCCGTTTAGGGCAGAATCAGTTTGAAATAGCCGTTGAAATAGCAGTGTTCTGGTTTGCTAGATATTAAGATCGAAAATCAAACTGAACGGGCAACATAAGGATGATGATGGAAGACGATGGCTGTAACAGATTACGGACTGTGGTGCTGAGGATGAAGAAAAACAGTGCCTTTGTCATCTGTCAGCTAGATTGTGTAAAGCTGATTCGACGTCCAAGTTCTCAGCAAGAGGATCCAAATTGATAGAGAGGAAGAGATCACAAAAACAATGTGTTTGAAGAAGAGATAAAACTGATGACAAAACAGGAGACACTGAGCCAGTCAGCTACTCTCCACTGTGAAAATCAAACCTATTACACATTTATCATCTGTCTATGAGTCTACAACTCCCCTACCTTTCCCCGAATCCCTTGATGCCAGGGTGAAGACTTGCCCCCCCTCTGACTGAGCTGTGACTGTCTGCTTTGGGCTGTGTCATATCAAAGCTGGGCCAGTTAAAGATTCCCCACTGGAGAACGCAGACAGAAAATGATCTGTGGCGCCACGTAGCTGTGCAGGGCCAAGATAGGAACCCACCAAACGGCACCCCACTGGAGGCCTTGATGTGCCAGTGGACACCCCTCACACCCCTCTCAGACTCTTTCCCCCCTGTGAACTGCGGGGTCTCCATATCAAACTGAGAAAACAATTTTTTGCCCCCAAAACTTCCTGTGAGCTCTCGTCTCAGACACGAGGCAACTGGCTTCACCTAATACGGGACATGTGGGCCATTTGAGGAAGATGGGTTGTCAGCCTCTGTGTGTGTCTGTGCTGATGAGGTCTGAGCAAGGTCCTGAAATTGCAGGATCAGGAGTTTTTTTACAGAATCGGCTTAAAAGTGAAGTGCTGCTCTCAGGTTAACCAGCTGTCTCTCATGTCAAATATACTCTAAGCTATGAAACCTTAAGCTTCAGAAGAACACTCCACGTACTGGACTGTGACCTGAAATATATAGATTTAGAAAGGAGGCATCTTTTGTTTCTGTACTAATCCGTAGAACAAGTGGACACTGTGGCACCTGTGTGACATGCAGTAAGTCCATCGGTTCGTTCACGTCGACATCGGCTGTGAGAAGATGCCTTAAGTTATCGTGGTGACTGGAAGTTCAACCACAGATCGTCTCAGTACAAACTGACCTTCATCCGAGAATACGCATCAGTTTTCCTGATGCCGCCGCCCTCATCAATTCCTCATGTGCGATCATAAACATGCTAACTTGTCAACAGTAAAAGTCCAAGCAAAATAGTTGAATATCACATAAGTAGGTGGTCAGTTCTGTTTTTTTTTATAGTCCATTTCACAATTCATCAAATCACAGTCGCAGTGCACGGTCGCCTCGTAGCGAGAAGGTTCCTGGTTTGATTGGGGTTTCCTCCCACCTCCAATAGCATGTTAAGGCTAACTGGTTAGTCTGAATGTGTGTGTGACTCACACACACTGTTCAGCTGTTGACAGCTGAGATGGGCTCAGGCAAGTGAGTGATGATGAACGAATGATAAAAAGGAAAACATTTGAAAAGTTGGCAGAATAGCTAAGACTCGTGGGAGCGTTTCTCAGACTTGTCTCTCTCTGTCTTTCGAGTTCAGTGTTTAATCTCACCAGGGAATCAATCAAATGCTTTTCCTGCAGAGAACTCGTCTCTTGGTGCAGTCGAGGATCAATATGAGAAACATTTCATCAAGTTAAACACTCATTACTTCTCAGCATTGGTTGCAACTGGCTTACATGTCATTCAGTTTAGTAGAGCTGGTTGTTTCCATCGATCATCTCAACAGAAGATGCTTCTGTATTCCAGAGAGAAATAAAATGAAATTTTATACTGTTGTGTTATTTCACCCGACTCTACCTGCTCTGTGAGTTAACTGGGGTCAGACATGACGGCCACTTGTAACTTGAGCATTGTTATGTGTTTGACAAAGAACGCAAATGTAGGAATGCATGACGCCACCCTTAATAGTTCTGCATTTGGTTTCATAAACTGTTCATCACAAAGCATCACATGAGAATGGATTTTCAGATGCAGGTGTGGCTCACCTTGACACTTTGAGTTTTACTGCAACCCTGTAATTAGGTTTTGGATTCTGTCAGAGTTTCACTTTTTTTCAAACATTACAACATAACTTATTAGACTGGTTATTATGGGTCAAGGTGTGGCTCTGTCCTTTTTACAACCTGTAAACAGGTTTTGATATTTCAGATTTCATTTGTTCATTACCTTCTGTCTGATTGTCAAAGGAATACTTCCGCATAGTCAGCATATGATTTTTTTTTTTTAGCAGAAATAGCAATTTGTCCATGAGACATTTTAGAGACAATTTAGACTGAACCTTCATAGAATTTACTTTTGATCACAAAAAAACAAAAACTTGAGACATTATAGAATCTCCCATGCTTCATATTGTGTACCTGATATCTTTCACACAAACCTCTTAGCCACTTTTCACCTAAACGATGAATTCCTGCTGCTGTGATCTGATGGGTAGATGTTAGAATTGAAAGTTTGTACATTGGATTGGATTTCTTCTTATTATTATTTTAAGGAAACAACGGTTTCCGGGCAGGCTCTGACCCCAAAGGACTTTGACAGTCCAATGATTTATTGCCTGCTCACAGCTCACAGCTCAGAAAACAGGCTCCCTCCTAAAAGCACTGATAAGATTCTGCTTCTTAAAATGAGGCCTGCGTTGCTGCACATTAGTCTCCATCTCTGGTGTGAGCAATTGCCAAATCAACTTGATTGTATATATAAGTAAAGTCATCACTTTCAGAACTTTACTTCCTACAATTTGTCTCATGAAAGAATATTTTACAGTGGTAAGAATTACTCCGGATGCGGGACCAAGTGCAGGTGTCCCGATGCATCTCCTGACGGCAATTCATTATTTTAAACATCAGGATTATATACTAATAGTATAGATTCAGACTACAACATGTTAGGAAGACTATATAAAAAATGCATCACATTTTGGGCACATCCGTGGCTACAGTATAGAGTGAACTAAAGCAGCTATTTCATATGAATTGCTCCACTGTAGTGGTCGGGGATCCCTGTGTTAAAGGAACAAAAAGACCGAGCAGCATTTCTTAATTGAAACCACCAGCTCCCTGAGCTATCCCATTACACCGAGGTTTGAGTGGCTGGGTCAGAGTATAAGAGAACTCCCATATGTAATTTATAGCACTGTTACCTCAGATAATCCATGCACATAAGCGCAGACCGCCTCTACCCATCTGCAGCCAATTTGGCACTATCTTTAAATCACACAACTCGCCGACTTTGCTTACTAGACTGTAGAGAGGCCAGCGAGTCTGTTTTCATTTGAATTCCCTCTGCACAACCCTGCTGGTAAATTCAGGGAGAAAAAAGAGACGTAGGTGTTAACTACCTGAACTAGTGAGCCTCTTTAAAAGTCTCTACCCTGTATTTTTCCCTCCCTTGGCAGTAACTTGTGTGGGGATGTGGTCCGACTGGCAGATCACAAAACTTTGTTGCACTTTAACAAGAACAGATGTTAGCAGCCCTGGTACATTTTAAGCGAGATGACCATGTACGTTTGTCTGTACATACTGTACGTGTGCCCGTGGACACTCAAGAACATGGGTGTCTTCTACAAGCAGATATCATAGGGCTGTATTCACTTCAAATCACTTGATTTGAAAAAGGACAAACAAAAATGACCTTTAAAGAGACTAAGGTCCCTGTTTAGATTGCCGAAAGCACAACTCGACAGGCGTGTGGGACATGGGTGTGTCTCAGTCACTCACTAGTCAGACACTGTGTTTTTAACCTGTGTGCCATGGGGGGGGGGGTCTAAAAGGGTTGGACCGACTCTGTGAGTTAGTCCTGGGTGTGTTTTGGGCAGATCATTCAATCAGCCATTTAGAGTGTCACCTCTCATTCCCTTTAAAAGTGGTGCACACTACATCCCTCAGTGGGCCTCTGGGTGCCGTCCATCCATTTTTTTCACACTTAATTAGATCTATTTGTTGCAAATTAGATCTTGAACTTCTTCAATTTCAATTGATTCAATGGATTCACAGTATTCATGATGGGACAGTCAGTACTATGAGTTCACTTTGAGCCTAGAACTTTAAAGTCAATGTGAACATTATCGTAAAACAAAGGACTTTCCTCCCTGATCCCATTTGAGTCCATGATGCGCAGTCAGCCTCCCCTGACTGCGCATCAAAAAAAAAAATGAAAGAAAAATGTAAAATGTAAAAAATAAATCCAGGGATTTCCAGGGATTTTTACTGTAAAGTTATTACTATTTTTACTGAAAACTGCTGAATTTTCACATTTACCAGTGAAATACTGAGAAGTGATGTATGCTAGCAGTGAGACCGTATTGCTGTCTCTCTGTAACTATTAAAATGTTCACCTTTACCATGTGAACTAAATATTCAGAGTATAACTGATGTATACAATCAACAGTGTTAGTTTGTCAACAAGGGTGTATGTGTGTATCGCTATTCATGTGCTGAGCGATCATAAAACGGCCGTGAAGAGACACTACTTGAGGCACGCAGTTCTCCTGCCTCATGGTAGGGGGCAGTAATGAGCCCAGGGATTCTGCTCGACTCCTCAGTCTGAATACGTGATAGCTACCTTCAATCCATATCCGTTTTTACCGGTACATTCCAAGTGGAGGATTACGTGTCTAAACTCAAGTAGTTTTCTAAACTGGGCTTTCAATGGAAGAAGGAGGTCATATTTAAAGGAAGACCAGAGATCTCCATG